>JANTOP010088385.1:0-20031 GCA_027564815.1 Symmerus nobilis
CCTGCCGTACTATCAAAGAAAGATAAATATATCCTAATTGAAGTTTAACTATTTATATATTTGCTTAGACCTAATTATCTCTCTATTCTTGATATCAGAAAAATGTATGTTTTTCATTTCGATTCGATTCCAGGAATAGAAAAACCTGGATCCAAGGACTGGATAAAATGAGATTAATTTCGTATATACATGTACCAGGAAATATACTATTTTTTTTTCTTAAATGATAATTTAATGCCCTTTTTTCTTTATCATTTTCCCATTCCAAATTTTCCAACTCAATATATTTTCCATCTGAATTTTCCCTTCAAAATGAGATATTTATATGCAGTAAATATTCCCTTTATTATATCTTAATTTATTAGACGTGTGTGAGACGGGAAAAGGTATAGAGATATTCTCTGGGAGTAAAGTTCCATGTATCCGGGTGAAGGGATAATTTCTACTTACTCCCAGGTTCGGGTTCTGGGGTTCTGAGGGGGGAGTATGGTGTAAAATTTATGCGTTTTATGTGTCAAATGAATGTTGATTTTCATTTCAGCGGCACCGGAACCATGATTTACGTTCCCCAAAATTACGAAAATAATATTATCAGACCAGAAATGAAGGTCCTGATATAATATACTTTTCCTGATAACACGTTCCTTATTTTAATGTTATAACTGGCGGTAGAAAACCGATATAACTCTCAAGGGATACATATATTTTTTTCTTCTTCCCCAGAAATCCATGATTCTCTATCCCGAATAAATAAATTATTAAAACGGGAAGAAAATGTTACTGAAAGGATCTATCTGAAGTTTATTAAAAAGTTCTTTTTTCCTTGCGCACGTGTCTGTTTGATTTTGAGGAAAATGGGGGGGGGGGGGGGGGGGGCACAGTGGAATGGTTCGACAAATAATCGTTTTGAAAATTGGACCGGATATGTTTGGTGGCCTATGATGATGATAATTTCTGAAATTGTAGGATGAGATATGGGCACCACCCAAAATGAAAATCAGAAAATCTCATTTTAAGACATAGAGACGAAAATTCATTCATAAATATAGATGAGGTTTTTGACCCTTAATATCGTTGGGATTTTTCTTTATTCATTTTCTTTTTCAATAGTTTTTCATATCGGAGGATGCGACTTTTTTTCTGTTCAGCGATATAAAAATTTTTTTTTGTTTTTGATGATTTTGCTCAAATTCCCTTTTATCTTCTTCAGGGAAATTTTTCCATTTCATCTCAAGAAAATGGTAATGAGGATAGGAAAAAAAAACTCTTGCCTATTTTCCCGGAAAATTTATTATATCAACATAATTCTTACTTTACATCTAGTTTCTCTGTGTAAAGAATTTTCTTTTTATTATTCTGTAGATGAATATTGGAAATTTTTTCTCGCTTCAATGGAAAGCGGATTTTTTATTTAAGAAAGGAAAAGAAATTCTATTTGAACAATGGACGATTATGATGAGGAGGTGAATTTTTTATCATATTTGTAATCCTTCCTTTCACTATACTTCGTCCATTCATCGATTTATTTGGGTCTCTTTAAGTCATTTATCTTTTGACAAAAAAAGAATCTTAATTATATCGAGAAACAAATTGGTTTTGACTTAATATGAATAAAATAAATTAAAAAAACCAATTTATTTAAATTTGGCGTTGTTCAATAATTATTGAAGATTCGGCATACCGAAAAAAAATCTCTTCATATTTCCCATTATTAAAAAACAATAATATTTGTAATTAATCATCTTAAAAAATCTTTAACTTTGAATTATGATTAATTCTTTTCCATTTTTGGATCGATGTCTCAACGTTTTCTTTTCTTTGACATACCCGATTCTCATTTCAAGGTTTTTTGACCTGTGAAATATTGACTGAAACCAGCCAACTTGCCCCGCTTTCCTCTTTTTACGTATAAAGGTGGATCACGTAATTTTTGTATAATAAAATCGGGATGCGAACTGATCAACATTTAATCAAAATCCTTCTTCATTCTTAGACTTGTTCTGCATTTAATTATTTTAACGAATAATGAGTGGATTTGAAAATTAATAAAACAAAATTTGAATTAAAGCTTTCGATGAGCATTCGGAACTCTTTTCAAGAAAATTTGAAATTTGAAACCAGTAAAATGATTTGTATTGAAAGTAGGTTCCGATCCGTATAAAATCATGTTCGAAGCTTTAAGCTTATAAGTTTTTAAAAAGCTTTTGCAGACAATTTTTAGATTTAATTCAAATGTCGGACGAAAAATAAAGTTCAAAATAAATAAAATAAAATTCGATTGGAAAGCTTTCGGTTAGCTTTCAGAACTTTATCGAATTTTTTTAAGAAAATTTGAAATTTGAAGCCAGCAAGATTATTTGGATGGAAAGTAGGTTTCGATCGGTATACAATTATCTTGGGAGCTTTAAGCTCATTTTGAGCTTTTAAGTTTCTAAAAGCTTTTATTGAAAATTTTTAGATTAATGCTTTTATTATTCGGATGAAAATTAGATTTCAAAATAAGTAAAATGATTTGTATTGAAAGTAGGTTCCGATGCGTATAAAATCATGTTCGAAGCTTTAAGCTTATAAGTTTTTAAAAAGCTTTTGTAGAAAATATTTAGATTTAATTAAAATTTTATTATTCGGACAAAAAGGAGATTTCAAAATAAATAAAATCAAATTTGAATGGAAAGCTTTCGGTGAGCTTTCGGTACTTTAATCAAAAATTTGAAATTTCGGGCCAGCAAAATTATTTGAATGGAAAATAAGTTTCGATGCATGTAAAATTATATTCGAGACTTAAAGCTCTCTCTAAGCTTCCAAGGTTTCTTCGAATTTGATTAGAATTAAATTAAATAGATGAAAGTGGAACCCAAAATAAATTAAATCAATTACCAATCAACTTAATCGGTCCCTTAACCTACTGCTAATGTTCCCTATAATTTCCATTCAGTTTAAAATCAATTGATGACTTCTGTCCAATGTTCAATTCCGATTCATTAAAGTTGAATTGGCCATTGAAATGAATTAAACTTTCCCCCGATTATCGATGAAAATGAATTAAATTTTATTTCGAAATGAAAATAAATTGGAAATCGGAAAAAATAGAATAAAATTTCTCCTTAATAAATTCTAAGGATCAAGAATTTCCATTCATTTCAGCCTATAATTTATCTCCCAACTCGTACATCTTGGATTGATATTACCTAAACAAGGATTCATTTCCGGTAGAAATATTTTTAAATAAAATTCCCTCATTCCGATCCGATTAAATCAGGGAGGAGGGATGCCTGGATATAAAAAAAAGAGAAATATGATTGTCTGTGTATGACTATAAGGATAACGGTTGTACTATTTATACAATAAAAAGATCCCCAATTTTTCTTGTTATATTTTCAAGTCATGTACCGTTTATGGTTCATTGGTTTTTTCTTCAATTTTTACGATTATGATGGGTTGAGGGTTGAGGGTTGAGGATCCCTGCCCTAGGAAACCACATTTACAGAAAGATATTTTATGTACAACATATCTTGTTAAGAGGGAAAATCTGTTTAACGAAAAGAAAATTTTCGTATCTTATTTGCCGGGATTGGGAAGGATGGAGGAATATTTTTCATCCCAAATTTTTCCGCAACAAAACTATCTCCTAGTAATCGATTCAATATTTTCTTTTTATCCAGGAAAATTTATAGTATATCTACCTAATCTTAAAACCTGGTTTAACCTAGATTTATCCTTTTGAAGTGGTACTTATATATCACCCACGAATAATCTGGAATTACATTTTATTTAAAAATGGAATGGAAATTCCCAAAATACTTATCGTCCCACATTGTAATTTGTTCTGTGGGATGGAATGAAAAAAAAAGTCGGTTGCCCGGAAAATTTAGTTGGGAAAATCTCTGTTTTATTTGCCAGAGATGAAAATGATCGATAGCAATTACTTATTCTCATCTTTATATATACGGATTATAAATCACTTGTTATTTAACCTCTCGAATATGTAATCCCTACTCGAAGGAAAAATTCCACCCCAGTGGTGTGCGGTCAACGTCTCTATTATTTTCTTCGGCCGGAGAAAATGTAAAAACGCAGAAAGTTAATTTGACAGTTAGGTAAAAATACAAAAATTAAATATTTCGATAAAATTGAAATTTATCTAACAAAAATTTGCAATGACTCGCGCCGAGAAAGTTCAATATCGCCACATTTGATCCAGATTTCCCGATCATTTTCTTCGGATCCTAAAAAATGTAATGATGCAAGAAGTTTATAAATTAGTTGAGAAAAAATAAAAAAATATCCAAACTAAACTTTTCGTACAAAAGCTCTGCAAAAACTTAAAAGCTCCCAGAAAGCTTTATTTTCCGAACCTTATTTGTTTCGTTTTTAAATCTATTTTCTTTCCAAATAACGGTCTTTTAACGAAATTTCTAATTTTCCCGAAAAAAAACTTAAAAAATCTCGAAAGCTCATTGAAAGCTTAGAATTAAAATGTCATTTTATTTAATTTGGAGTCGAATTTTTATCCGATTCATTAAATTTAAATGAAATGTGGGATTTTCGGAAAAAGCTTATCCAAATAATATAAAGCGCAGCGAAAGCTCTAAGTTTCGAACTTAATATTTTACGTTTAAAAATCTATTTTCTATCCATACAACGATTCTTTAAAGAAATTTCAAAAAAAGCTTTAAAAATCTCGAAAGCTCAGTAAAAGTTTAAAATTAAAATTGAACTTAATTGTGCGATCTTCCCCTTCCGTGCATTAGATTGCACGCCACTGCTCCACCCGTATACCAAGAATTGACATAGTATATCTTGACAAGGAAAAATAACAACTTAATCATTGATGATGATTAAGATTATATAATAGTGATGATAATATGTGACAAAATGATTCATTTCAATTTGAAATCATTAATCATACTATCCCCCCCAATCCTTTGAATCCGGATCCCCGGAATTCTCTTAATCTAAATTTTAATTCTGTCTAGGACAGCTAAGGTTTTGGATTGATTTTAAATCCAATTATGTTCTATAGAGAAGAAAATCTCTCTTGTGACTAGAAAATTGTGTCACTACATCCCTATACGATGTACTCTGACACCGATAATCTAGTTGATAAATTAATTTTTTTTTTCTATGATCCCATATAATCCCAAGCCAATAGAAAATAGTTTTCCATTTATATCATCCTCGGGTTATAAGTGTGAAATGGGCACGATTCCCAACCAACCCACTTCAAGGGTATATAACCCCCCGCCAATTTTCCTTCTCGGTAATAATTAATAAATGCGAAATGGATGTGGTGAGAAATGAGGAGTTTACTCCTTTTTTTTCGAGAATCCTAACAAACTTTCCACTTAACGTTACAACCGAGAGTTAAAGAAAATTTATTATATATATGGTCGCATTTTCTTCTCCTTTTTTTCCTTGCTTTATTATTTGTTTGCATGTCGCTTTTCCACATTTTCCATAATAACAGTTGGAAAAACTATTTTCACATGCATAAGCATATTTCTTAAGTATTCTCATACCTACTCGGTACTTATTACCCCAAAAGAAATTAACTCTTATGATAGCTGAATGGTTTGGATGTATACAGCAAGGAGCGAAGAAAATCCATAGAAATTTCCTTTTTGGATTCAAAATTAAATTGTAATCTTTTCTATCCCGTTTACGGTATATCCTTTTAAGTGAAAAATGTGAATAATAAAAATGAAAAGTTTCTCTACCATTATTTTTTTCTTTTAAATTTGATACATAAAGAATAATTTTCCATTTCCATTCAAAACTACTCATCTAGTGATTTTCTATTTTTTTTTAAAAAAGAAATCCATTTTTTTTTTATTTCAGAGAGTGGATCCGGAACTTATATTCACGAAACAAGAACGAATTGGTAAAGGATCGTTTGGTGAAGTGTTTAAAGGCATCGACAATAGAACACAACAGGTAATAAAAATTCTGTCGATATTTTTCTTTACAAAAAAAAACTTACATTTTCCCTAACAATTTCCGAGGTCGGAAAATAGGATTTTTCTTAATAGGATTAAATTCGAGAATGAATCTAATTAACTTATGTAAGTTAAATTTAAGTCGAGTATATTTAATATGAAGTCATTAGATTTTAAATGAAACGGTTTAGATGGTGGATTAGAGTTAAAAGGAGTTAAGTTCTGGTTAATGTATCACATTCCTCCCAACACATATCCCATTCTCATTTTCACCAGAAAGAATGGAAAAGTTTTTTCATTTAAACAGTAGACAGAAGAAAAAAAAATACCCGCAACCATTGTACGTTTGTGGTGGGGGCGGGTAGGATTAAAAGAAAATTAAGAAAATGGATGATAATGGGATAGAGAATTTTCATCATAATTAAAAATATGTTTTTATTCATCATACAATGGAAAAACTTCTTCCTACTTATTTTTAATATTTTCGTGCAGATGATAATTACAGGGAGTATGTTGTAGTCGTAATTGTTACATGTCTCATTTAAAATATTATGGAACTTTGGAATTAATTTTCTTTTATTAAGAAAATTATTTTCTAATTATTTCATAATTTTAAATAATTTTTTGTTCATTTTCGAAGGATCTTTTAGAACAATTTTTTAAGTAAAGCTTCCTAGTTCCGTTTTATTTATTTCTAGCTTCAATGTTTGGAATATACTTCTTGAAACCCCCAAATCTCCTACCGATGTTTTTCGGTTCTAATTGTATCTTTAATTTTTCCATCCTTATCCGGTGCTTGTTTTTCTGGGATTTTTTGGATGAGAAATGTAGTCAAGAGAAACAGATATGCTACAGTCGACACAGACTGGGCAAATTATTGAGAAAAGTTAAGAATTGTGTGAGAAAGGAAAGAAATTTTACAGTCAAAATTTAGTCAAAAAAGAAATGCTGAAAAACGTGTCATTTACTAGACGAATAAACAAAAATAAAATGCAGCCAAATTTGCAAATTATTAATTTGAAATAATAATTTTTTCAAGTCAAATTCTATAAAATTTATTTAATCAAAACGTCTCATATAATTAATAGTAAAAAATTCAACCAAACCATTCAATTTTGTCAAGAAAAGAAATTATTAGACATTTTAATTAGCCAAATTTTACTAGAAAAATTTTACTAGCAAATTTTACTGAAAAAAATTGACTAGACAACCAAATTTGACTGAATATAATTTTACCACAAAAATTTTACTGAATAAAATTTGATTTGAAAAATTTTACTGAAAAAAATTTAATTTGAAAAATTTTACTAAACCGAATTTTACTAGAATTTTACTAAACAAAATTTAACTTCAAAATTTTAATAAAAAAAATTGTACTGAACCAAATTTACTAGAAAAATTTTACTGAATAACATTTTAAATTAAACTTAAGGATTTTACTAGAAAAATGTTACTAAAATAATTTTACTATAAAATTATAGTAAATCAAATTTGACTAGAGAAGTTTTCCAAGAAAAATTTGCTAGGCAAGTTTTACTGAGGCAAATTTTACTAGAAAAATTTTACTGAACAAAATTTTACTAGAAAAATGTTGCTAGCAAGATATGTACAGACAAATTTTACTAAACCAAATTTCATTAATAAAATTTTACTCAACTAAATTTTGCTAGAGAAATTTACTGAAAATAACATTTTACTAAAAAATCAAAGTAATAAAAATTTTACTAGAAATTTGACTAAAATAATTTTGCTAGAAAATTTTACTAAACACAATTTTACTAGAAAAATTGACTAGAAAATAAAAAAAATCAAAAATTGTAGAAGCCTTAATTCCCCCCAAAAATGGGTAATTCTTGTCGGTCAAATTAAAACGTCTTTGAGCGACGTTGGCTATACTCTAAATTTATTAGGGAAATTAGAACCAGGCCTAAAGAGATTTAAGAGACGGCTTTTAAACCAGACATTTGCAATCACTATGATATAGAACATTCTTACTGTACTATAGTCGTACCTAAGAGCAACCACATTAGTGAAACAACGACAAGCAAGAATGAATCTATAATGTTGAACTTATTCCTACCATGCCCCCTATTTTCCCGATTATTTCTGAACAACGTCTTCCAAATGTCCAAACGTCTTGATCACAAATTACAGGAAAATATCGGGGAAACTGAGCAAAAAATCGAGAAACCGAGAAAATTAAAATAGAAAAATTAAATATCATCTTGCAAACGAACCAAGGATATTTGTTAGGAAAAATTCCGATATAAGTTCAAGAAATAGCCAGGAAAAAATCAAAGATTTCAATTTCTAATTTTTAGAGTTAGAAATTAGAAATATTAGCATTGGATTAAGCATGACAATGATTGTTTTAAATGTTTAAAAAACATTTACTTGATTTTAGAATTAATTCTCTAAGAAAAAGTTAGAAAAGATCGATAGAAATTGGAAATTTGGATAAATTCGGAAAGAGGCAGAAAAGGTTGACATTTTCTATTTTTCTGACTTTTTTTTTATATTTTTATCAATTTTTTTCTAAAATTTTTCTGCCGTTACTGATTTTCCCGATTATATCTAATTTTACTGCTAACTTTCATCCAGTTTTCATTAATATATCTAATTTTTTCAAAGTCTTTCTGATCATTTTCCGACTCTCCGGACTTTCTTTAAATTTTATAGACTTGTCCTGGCTATTTTCAACTGTTTTCCGCATTTTACCGAATTTTTTGGATCTTTAATGAATTTCCTCATATTTATGTTCTCCGGTTTTTCTGGTTTTTCGACTATTGTGAAATTTCTCTGATTTTTCCTCAGTTTTTTCTGATTTTACCTCAACTTTTACTGGCTTTTTTTCCTATCTTTACTTTTCTTTACAGGAAAAACTAAGGATATATGGAAAAGAAGGTCAGAGAACTCAGTAAAAGTTAGGAGGTGGAAATTTCCAGGAAATTTCTTAAAAGTCGCCATAGACGCAGGAATAGTGGGTAAAAAGCCAGAACAAAATTAAGAATTTCCGTCAAATACTAGGCGGTAGATTGGATAGGTCGGAAAAACGTTCTTTTGGGGGACTTGTAAAGATGCTTCCAAAACACCGATTTCTACTTGAAAATAACCTAAAATGAATTTCAAAGAACCTTCTTTTCATTTTATCCAAGTGAATCTCCCGAATTTCCAACGCTCATTTTCTCAGATCTAAATTCATAAATTTTCATTCAGAGGCTGAAGAAGTCAATTTTTTTTTGAAAGGGAAAGGAAGGAAATTTCTAACCTTCTTAATTTCAGGGAATAGTACAAGGATGGATCTATAAGAATCGGACTTTTTTATATCTGATCTAGGTGTCTGAAAGTCGCAAATCTCGTGCTTTAAAAAGTTGTTCTGTGCATGAAATCTAGGGAATGCTTCCCCGGAATGTTTCAAATTTCATATAAACCCACATCAGTTCAATTTCAATTTCATCGCCTGGAATTTTTCTTTTATTAAAATGAAACTTTAATATTTTCTAATCGATTTCTAACGATCGATTTTCGACTTAATTTAAAAATAAAAATTTTGAAAATGCCCCTCCATATATGGGTATCATTCGATAGGTAAATTCATCTTCTCCATGAATCCGTACAGAAATTTGAATATATTTATTTTCCCGGAAAATTATGAACGATTTTTGGGGACGCCACCATTCTCCTAATGTCATTATTTCAACGATTAAAAAAAATTTGATCCTCAAAACTAATCGGATTTAAATGTTTATTCTATAACTCCTTAACTCCTTTTTAAAATATAAATTTTGAGAGTTACCCCTGACCTTACGGTATTTATATTTTTAAAATCCAGTCAAAAATCGGCTTGCAAATAATTCAATAAATTCGATCGATTTTTGTTTCAAATTTTCCGAAGAATTTCTAAGGAAAACAAATTTTTCAAAAATTTACTAATTTAATGATGCCAAATTATTTTTAAGTAATTAACGAAGAGATTTTGTTAAAAAAAATTTTTGGATGAACGGTTTAGATATTTTTAATCGGCGATTTTATAGAATTTCCCCGACAGTACCCATGAAAATTAAATTTCCGGGAAATTCTCTTAAGGAATCGGGAAATCTGATTAGGTAAAATTAAACCAAAGGGTTCAATAAAGAAATTATGTAAGAAAGTTTTATTAAAAAAGAACAAATTCCTAATTTTATAAATTATAATAAATTAAATTAAATTAAATAATCATTAAATTATAAATAACCATCTACCCCCGTTATTCTTTATTTATTTCAACCATTTAGGTGGTAGCGATAAAAATAATCGATTTGGAGGAGGCTGAAGATGAAATTGAGGACATCCAACAGGAAATCATGGTGCTATCACAGTGCGACTCACCATTTGTAACAAAATATTATGGATCATATTTAAAGGTATAATTTATTAAAAATTATTTGATAAATCGATTTTGATTCACCGGTGAATAATATTTTTGGCTGTCCATACGTATCAATATTGATTGGTTTTCCATCTGAAAATGTCATTTCGAATCCAAATCAAAATTAATGGAAAACAATAAATCATCTCTTCTCTCGTCGGTATACCCAGAATTGATGAGATATTTTTCGCATTGAATGTCTATCTATTCCTTCCGTTGAAAATATTTCCCATATTTGGTTTTTACCAGACACTCCCTGCTACATCCCATATTCGATTCGTTGATCGATTCGGAAAAGTGAGCCCACTAGAGACAATATTCAGGTAACATGAACAGATAATAATATTTATTTATTTACAATGGAAGGCCTTGTTCGACACCTAAACATATGAATTGATGAAGACGACCCACGGTGGGTTGACTCATCTTATTGTTTCGACGAAAACAATCGTTTATTTTTGTATTTCTTAAGATTACACAGAACAATTGATTTTTATGTTCGATGTAGTTTTTTTTTGGATACAAATGATTCAAAGTAATTCCTTGGGTGATTTGAAGTGAAAATTTAAGTACCCGTGTAAATCAGGGGTTGCTTGTATTTTTATTTGAAATTAAGGGATAAAATAAGAGGATCGGGTACCAGGAAAACCACTTTCTGAATTTTTTATATTTAAATGTTAGAAATTTTTTTTTGAGGGAAACCACAAAAGTTTACAATTAAACTTTTTTTTCCACAAAATTCTCCATAATTTCTGACAATCAACAAGAAAAAATGTTCCCACCTCGATTTGATGTAAGACAATTTTATTCATTATATTTATTTACTTAAATCAACCAAACCATCCGAAAAACAATGGGAACAATATTATTGTTTGTTGTTTTTGCTGTTGGCAAATGAGATTCGATGAAAAGAAAAGTCTGAGATTGAGTTATTATAATAATAAGAGTTCCATTTTGAAGAAAGGAAAATCGAATAATAAATAATAAAGAAAACAAGCCAATTAGAAAAATCGTCTTTTATTTCTATTCTTTCAAAATGAACAATAAGATAATTTTTATGATTTGTTTATTGTTTATTGTTTTCTGTGTTTTTTGTTGGTCTTTTTGATTATTATTTCCCATTAAAAATAATTGTTTTATTTACAAGTGAATTGAGTCATTCTATAGAAATTTCACTTGTTTGGGATAGTTTTTTTGATATGAAAACTATACTGGATTTTGGATTCGGATTTCATTGACATGTTTTAAATGGAACCATATGTCATTCAATCGATCCGATCGACCGTATTACCCAATCGATTTTATTTATTATTTATTTAGTCGATATGTTAATATCGATTATTTATTTACTTTGTCAAATTGATGGATGATGAATCAGTCTAAAAATACTACGTTTTATATAACCTTTTATATCCGATTCTACTACTTGTTTGTAGTATTTTATCAATATGAATATTACCTCTCTTCATACCGAATATTATTTATTTATTTATATTATAAAATGCCTCCTTCTTTCGGTATGTATATATTTCGTATGAAGAAGTAGATAGATAAATGGCATAATTTCAATGGTTTTCATGTTTATTATTACATCATCAATCAAATATACAAATATTTGATATTAATTAGAATTACAAACAGCGAAAATATACATCATAATTTCGTGGCTGTTCAGTTTTTAATTTTTTTTTTTTGTTGAACTCCCGGTTATATTGGGTAATGGCTTCTGATAAATATTTACCCAAATATTGATAGTTTAGAAATCAATCAGTGGATTTGATATTATGTCGAAGTTCATTAAATTCGGTTGAGTAAACTTTTTGAACTTCCCCCATTTTTGAAACAAGCTGTGGGTTAGGGAATATAACGTATTTGGGATGTCATGTTCTTTAATAAATGAAAATAGTGAGAAGGATGGTAGGAAGCGGAGATGGAAAATTTGATGAAAATTCCGTGAAAATCGGAAAATTTTTAGGAAAATCCAAACATTTGCAAAATGCCGATAATTTCATAAAAATCGAAATAAAAATTTTAAATATCCGAAAATTTGGAGAAAATCGGAAATTTTTTCGTTTTCTTTATGAAATTTTCACTTTTTCATCGTCGGAAAATTCTTAGGAAAATTCAAATATTTTGAAAGTCCCGGTAATTTCATAAAACTCAAACCGGATACCGCATGAGAATAGAGTAATGGATGCCGGTAGAGTTTTATCACTCGGCTTCCTTAATTCAAACTATGTTAACTATCTTTGGGTGACACTTACGGTAGTTTGGAGGGGACCCCCACTCCTACACATTATGTAGGCCATCAATCTACCTTGCTTTTCCACTATAATGTGAAGAAGAGGTAGGTTAAGCAGCTCATCGCCCCATGTGATGCTCTTTGCATCTTCTCTGGACTTTTTCTTGTCGTCTTGTTGGCTGTTTTATGCCACCAGACAATAGATGCATTATGTTATCGTTGGTCTTATTACCGTAGTCTAGATCCAAAATAATACATTGGGATTTCGGCCCCATGTCCAACAGGCCATAATGACAGTCGGGAATTAGAATCAAGAATAACATCCAAATTCGTTCCGAATTTCATTAATCCGATGAAAGGTAGATTTCAAATTCATAATATGAAATTTTAATTAAAAGCTTCCGTCAAGCTTTGAGGAATTGAACAGACTTTTCCTTACAAAAATTGAAGTTTCAGTTATAGGACAATTATTTAAATGGAAAATAAATTTCAATGCGTACAAAACGACATCCCAAACTTAAAGCTTTGAGCTTTAAAGATTTTTAAAAGATTTTGAAGGGAAATTTAAATTTTGAATTAAATTTCATTAATTCGATGAAAAGTAAATTCCAAATAAATAGGACGAAGCCAATTAAAAGCTCTCATTTAGCTTTTGGGAAGTTTTAGGAACTTTTGGGAACATAAAAGCTTTTCGGTGAAAATTTCAAATTTCGTTGCAGTTAATTTATTTGGCTGGAAAATAGGTTTCAAAATATATAAAAATTGCATTTCAAACTCACAGCTTTTAATGAGCTTTTCCAATTTTGAAAAGCTTTTGATGGAAAATTCTAGATTTCATTAATTTTTAATTAATCGGATGAAAAGATGATTCGAAATAAACAAAATAAAATTTGTATTAAAAGCTCTCATTGAACTTTTGTGTATCAAGATTGAATTTTGGGAACTTTTATAAAAGCTTTTTTGAGAGAATATGAGATTTCATTTTAAGAAAATTATTTCAATGCAAAATACAATTTGGATAGAAAAAATGATCTGAAACTGAAAGCTTTCCTCAAGCTTTTATAATTAAACTACAGATTTAATTAATCAAATAAAAAGAAAGGATTTTTTTACTTTGAAATTTTCTGTACTTTACGAAGTGAATTCTCGACGGATTTTCTTCCGGACTTGGAAAATCTAATGACGGACGCAGTATTGTTTTCTAATCATCGGATAAATAAATTTAATTAACAAAATTAAAAAACAATCAACCCCCGAATTTTGGTAGGGGTTAAAGTGGGACGTTGTTATTTAAGCGACCATTTTACCAGAAAATTGGTTATAATTTCCCGGGGATCATTTAAAATTGTAAAGTTTCAGATACATTTAACGGATGGCTTAATAGAGATAATGAAATAAAAATTTAAAGGGTTATCCAACAAAGTAATAGCTTTAAAGATTATCATTGTAAGTGTACCAAAGAAAATCCCCTAACTCCAAATTCGAGATCCCTGATTTTCAGATCACGGTCTCGAATGTAAGAAGAACCTTCCCGGTTATGAAATAAAATATAAAATAACCAGGTTCCTTTGTGAGGATTATTTTTTATTACGACTACGATGGCGGTCTATATTCGACATACCTACAAATCAAATACCTCGTTTATTTTTTAATTAATTTCTTAGTTTGAATTAATTAAAAAAACACCTCTAACGGTTGAAAAAAAATATGTTCCCAGAATGGATATCAATGGTTCGATGGGAGGATGTCACGTATTATATGAAGCCGAAAGAAAAATATTGTCGTTCCATTGAACTAACGATATTTTTCCATTCCCATAAAACCACCAGAAAGCCCAATCGTTTAATTGAATTTATAATTGATTTTTATTTCATTAAACTATCCAAACAAAAACGTGACAAAATATTAAGTAAATTTTTTTATCGAGACGATACAAATCGATAAAAAACGATTAATATTGGTTTGCGATTAAACATGTGTTTGCATTGCTATTTTGCACCCATTTGATAAGATTAAACGCTACTCGTTTTCATTTTATGTCATGGCGAAAAAATGCCAAACCAATAAATAACTGGCGATTTTTTTTTGCAAGTATAAAATCTATTTAACCATCAGGAAAATATTGTACAAAAATCGTGCAAATATTTTTATTATTTATAAAAAAAAAAAATTTATTGGCGATTGATATTTTAGTTTTATGGAAAATAACATTCCGATCCGGCCCAACCAGATGCGCCAAAATATTCCACGGGGTTTACATCTAGTTTTTTTTTTAATCTAATATCTATCTAATAAATGGTTTGGCAAATATTTTCTATTAGCTTACTTAAATAAAATTATAAAATTTAATTTTTTTTTTTAAATTAAAAGCAGATAAATATTTGCAATAATTTTAAATCCTAATATTTATCGTACTTTAATCTCAAACTCCATAAATACAAGTGGTTTTTTTTCTCTTCATTTCATTGTATATATAATGTATAAAAATGTAATTAAATGTAATGAATAAATAATTTAAAATTTATATTTATTGAATATTATTCAGACAGAGGAATTATTATTATTTCAAGAAGGAGAAAAAAAATTAATAAATAAATAAGGTAACTTGGATGGAATGTGCAAATTATTAAACAATCTTTTATTTGCAGTCATAATTTATTACATAAATTATGAAAATTGCAGGTACAAGTCTACTTGAAATGAGAGACAAACATATTTTGAACATTTTCAAGGGATTTGTAGACAAATTTTGAAATTTTACCAGATCGGATGAGCCGCTAGTTTCAATTAATCCGGTCTCCGGTGGTCTGAGATTTTTTATTTTAATTAAAAACTATTAAATAATATTTTTATTATCTCTATCGAAACAATTTATGGATTAAAATAATTCGCATACAATGTTATAGAATTTAATTTGTAAAATGTTGTAATCGAATCAAATTGTTCAATAAACTTATGAATTAAATTGTAATAAATATTGTTTATTATTGAATAACATTTTTTGCTTAATTCTTGAAATGTTGCGAATGTTTTTGCAATATAAAGAAACGTTTTTTTTTATTTAATAAATGATTTATTGATTTAATCTAAAGAAACAATAAATCCATTCTTTAAATGATTAATTTGTCTGCCGGCCAAAGCCTTCAATTTTAAATTTTATTTTTAATTTAATTATCCGAATAATAAGTATAGAATCCCTAATCTAAATTCTTAAATATTTATTAGAGAATAATTCTGCATCATTGCTTTTTTCCCGTGGCGAAGAAAATATATGGGAAATTCTGTAATTGTTAAGAATGGTTCGAGAATAAAATCCATTAATCGCCAAAAGACGATTATTTAAAACCAATTTTTGACGTCATTTTAAAAATATAAATTGTTAGATAACCCCTTAAGATTTATATATCATTATCTCCAATAGATCATCCCCTAAATGATTCCTAACGAAATTTTTAAAATTTAAAATTTGTATAGGAAATTATTGGATTTTTTCTGAATTCCGACAATTTATTAATTACGTCCCACTTAAACACCCACCTAAATTAGGGGGTTATTTTTTTTAAAATTTTGAGAAAACAATTTGTTAGTTATTTATTTGAAAACAATTCTACATCATTACATATTCCCCGTTGTGAAGAAAATGTTTGAAAAATTCTGGTTTTCTTCCAAATGTTCCGAATTTGAATAATAATTTGGAAATTAAAAATTCATCTTCCGTTTAATATTCTTCTAATTTTTGAAAATAAAAATTTGAGAGGGGAAGACCAATGTAGATAAAAATTAAATAATTAAATTATGAAAATTAATATTACAACCAAAACCGGATCGATAATGATGATATATGGTGAGAATATTTTGATAGGCCAAAACCGGACTTGTTATTTATTAGATATTCGGTAAGGCCGATCTGATTAAAAATATTTCAATTAACTAACTTATTCATTTGCTACTTGAAATTAACGTATCCGGTTCGATTTCATTTAACGCAAGTAATTCTCGTTATGTTCCCCATAGTTGCTTTGATATCGGACATCACAACATTTGATTCGGATTTCCCGATAATTTTCTTCAGATCCAAACAAATGTAATGATGCGGAAAGTTTATAAATTAGTTCAAAAAAAATAGAAAAAAATCAAAACTAAGAATTTCGTTCAAAAGCTCTGCAAAAACTTAAAAGCTCCCAGAAAGCTTTGTTTTCCGAACCTTATTTTTAACGTTTTAAAATCTATTTGCTATCCAAATAACGATCCTACAACGAAATTTCAAATTTTCCCAAAGAAAGCTTCAAAAATCTGGAAAGCTCATTGAAAGCTTAAAATTAAAATTTCATTTTATATTATTTGGTATCGGATTTTTATCCGATTCATTAAATTTAAATGAAATGTGGAATTTTCGCAGAAAGCTTATCCAAACTATTAAAAGCGCAACGAAAGCTCTAAGTTACGAACTTAATTCTTTACGTTTAGAAATCAACTTTCGATGCAGATAACGATCCTCCAACAAAATTTCAACTTTTTCCTAAATAAAGCTTTAAAATTCTCAAAAGCTCATTGAAAGCTTAAAATTAAAATTTCATTTTATATAATTTGGAATCGAATTTTAATTCAAATCATTAAATTTAAACGATATGTGGAATTTTCGCAGAAAGCTTGTTCAAATTATTAAAAGCCCAACGAAAGCTCTAAGTCTCGAAATTAATTTTTTATGTGTTAAAATCTTTCTATCAAGATAATGGTTTCTTAACGAAATTTCAACTTTTTCCAAAATGAAACTTTAAAAATTTCGAAAGCTCATTGAAAGCTTAAAATTAAAATGTCATTTTATATAATTTGGAATCAAATTTTTATTCGTTTCATTAAATTCTGATAAAATATGAAATTTTCGCTAAAAGCTTTCTCAGCCCATTGAAATCTCACGGAAATCTTTAAATTTTATTTCAGTCATTTAAATTTATTTATCGGGAAATAAAATTGATTTGAACTGACAATGAATAAAATAATATTATAATAGGTTTGTATAAGCTTTTTTAAAGTTTCTTAAAGCTCTTTTCAGACAATTTTAAATTTCAATGACTTTAAATTATTGGGATAGAAAATAGATTTTAAAACCACTGGTTGGTAAAAAATATCTCTAAATTCCCATTTTATAAAAATTAATCTACCCGGGTGGATGGAAAAAAATATAATTCCTTTAATATCATTAAATGTTCCATTATAATTAATCTCCAACGCATTTCAATAATATTTTTCCTATTTAAATTATTAAATTATTTTTTCCATATAATTAAGCAAATAAATAAAACACCAAATTTTAAAAGTGTTAATTAAACACTTTGGGTAGACAAAAAAATGTAGATTATTTATTTTTAATAAATCTCTTTCTTTTTTTTTTTTTTGAACTTTGAAATCATCGTCAAGTTTAATTTTTAAATGATGCAATTTATTCTCTTAATTAGTCAAAATTTAATTAAAATGAAATGTACGAAAATTCTACCGGAATTTACTAAATGTCCCGTCACTTCTCTAATCCGAATATCTTATCAACCATGCAAATTCCATTAAAAACTTTTACTTAACAAGTAGATTTGTATAATTTCGAATCTAATTTCAGAATAAGAAAAAAAAATCCATTTACCATTATACAATTAAAAAATAATTAAACAACGGAAAAAATGCATGGTGGTAAATGCATGACTGCATATTGAATGTATAAGATTTCTAAATAATTTCTTTAAGAGATTGTCAGTCAATCAAAATCGGTTTTAAAATTTTTTTGGGCCACCCTTAGATATCCAGTTTCTTACCAGAAAAAAATGGCTAATCATATTTAACCCAGATTATAAATTTATTCACAGATCATCCCCATTACCCAAATTTCTGTATTAATTAACCGTTAAGTAAACGGCGATGGGGGTGGTTTTGCAGGCCCAACATTATAATATCCCTTAAATAAACTTCAAAGAAAATTATGATAAATTGAATGAAATTCCGTCAGCGTTATTGTTTCAATTAATTAATTTTTGGGTAAATTAATTTGCTTATTTTTTGGGATAAGAAGATAAAGAGATATTAATCCCACCCGGAGAAAACTCTTTAAGAGGTCCCCAAAGGACGACCGGGGGTGGTATGCCTAATTCCATATCTCATTTTTTCAAGACATCAAATTCAGAAATAAAATTGTATATTTACTGAGTCGTCTTATTATTTAGTTGAATAAAGAAAATGAGTAAATTGATTATACAAAACGACTTTTCAATTTCCATTAAATAATTTCCTTTTCTTGGGGTTGAGTTGGGTGGGTGAGTTTTTCAGACATTCCT
The DNA here is from genome assembly GCA_027564815.1 of Symmerus nobilis. Taxonomy (NCBI): domain Eukaryota; kingdom Metazoa; phylum Arthropoda; class Insecta; order Diptera; family Mycetophilidae; genus Symmerus; species Symmerus nobilis. Next base: position 18,907 of record JANTOP010088385.1, read on the forward strand.
TCGGGGAGGAAAAATTATTACTTTTACATAATTTTGACAACACTTTCGTGCCGTCGCCAATAAAATAAATATTTATTTTTCTTAAATACAGAATTGATAGGTAGGATCCAAAAAACGTGTTTCGATTTACAAATAAAAAAAAAATCTACTTTACAGACGCGACAAAAATTTTTCAAGGTAAACAAATTAAATTATATTTCAAATTAATTTTTTTACCATCCCGTCATGTGATATCATTTCGAAAATGAAATTGATGATTTTATTTTTTTTTTTTTTTTACAACCTGATGTGTAATAATACTTGATATGGGTGTAAAATGGGGAATGCAAAAACATGGATTTAATTTAACAGCACCTGCTGATTTATGGGGGAGAATGATGTGATGTTTGTGCTCTTTTATTAATTTTATTTTGTTACAATTTTTTTCATGTCTGTTCAAAATTTTGACACTTCGAAAAATAAGATATATGTTGGATCCTTTTAGGTTTGGGATGGAAAAATAAGAAGGAACGATTTTATCAAAAATTTCTACCGTACAAATATTATTTATTCATTCAACTTTTAATTATTACAAGACGACGTTGTTCGTTTAAATATTTTTTTTTATTTTAAAAAGCAAACAATTTCTTGTAAAATTGTCCATGGAAAATATACGAGTAAAGTACTCGATGTATAAGAAAGATATTATTTTTCATCTTACACAATTATCGTTGTTCTAATTGCTTGGTCAAACATTTAATTAATCTCGCTTACTTTTATATTTATATTTTAATATTTATACAATTTTATATATGAATAAATGAAAAATATAGGAATAAAATATTTTAAGCGTTGGTTGTTACACCGGTGAAGGTTGTTTTTGTTGCTGCATAAATATATGAGATATAAAATAAACAGTTTGTATTGCAATTATGTAGTAAATTTTTCTTTATATAAAATTATAATTATAAATATGCAGAAAATAACTCTAGGAAACAAACTGTTTAACTGTTACTTTTTTTTCTAACCATTAGTTAGTTTGTAAATATTTTGCAATTTAAATATTTATCTAAGATTTCTATTCTTTAGTTAGAATTTTCTTTCATTTTATTTCAATTAAAAAGAAGAAAGATTTAGTTTTAAGAC
>JANTOP010088396.1:0-20024 GCA_027564815.1 Symmerus nobilis
ATACCTTCTTGAAAAGGAATTTTCATAAATAGGATATTTTTCGGACCATTTTTACCTAAATTCATAATTTGTCTCTAATTATTACCGACATTTTCCGATTGTTAACTTTCAGAAAAATGATTTTAATTACCAAGAAAATTTCATATTTGAAAATATGAGTTCCGATACATTTAGGGGATGATTTATGCGAGCTAATGACATAAAAATCTGAAGGGCTTACCTCACAAGTTATATTTTTAAAACGACTTCAAAAATCTATTTTATTGAAATTCAATAGTTTGTAAGTTAGTTGTCGAATATTTCGGTTATTTTTAAAAATCGACGATTTGCTAAATTTAGCTGATTTTTAATAGTTTTCTATTTTTATTTTTCTTCAAATTTCCTGACTTTTATACAATTTGATAATTTTATAAATTTCCGTATGTTTTTATTTTAATTTGATCAATAATTTGCGGGAAAAAAATGTAAGAATTTGAAATAAATTGTGGAAAGTATCAGAAGAGTAATCTTTTTAGCGGATCAGTAGTTATAATGATCAGAGTTATTATTAGATTAAAATAATTCAAATAATATTTATTTCTTTTTAATTAAATAAATTAATATCTAATAGATATAATTACAATTAAATAATCAGTTGCAAGTATTTATTTATTTAAATTTAAATTAGAGTCCATATATCCTCCAGTTCGAATAAATTCATGTCTCGTTATCTGAAATAATTAATTTAAAAATAATAATCAAGAAATTCTTCAAATGTTAAATGTCTACCCAATAATCCATTTTTGGTGGTTGATTTTACTGGTTCAAAATAAATATCGCACCCTGATTGTATTTATGAAATAATTTACTCATCGCATATAAATACATGCATTAAACTAAACCACAAGAAATTAAACCAGAAAGATAAATGATGATATCATATCATTTCGTTTTGATCTTGATTTGTAGTTTATGATATTTTCTTTGGAAAATAATAATGTCTTGAAAGAACCTGAGAGAATGTTGTAGTAAGAAGTTAGATGAAAGTTTACCTTCGCTATAATACGAGATATAAATTAGAACAATTAAGATTATGTAGGAAAATAAAGTAATTATCTAAAACGGTTAATTTCTCTGGTAAAATGTGTTTAACATCGAAATGTTTATCGCATTTTTTTCTAATTAAAATAAAATAATTTTTTTTTTCGTATCTTATTCTCTATCTTAATAAATACAATTAATTAAATCTATAAATGTTTCGTTTCGTTTCTTAGAAAATATTTCTCATATGGTCTGATTAGATTTCCCATCAAATTAACGACCAAAGCGAACCAATACATTAAGTGGATAATTAGATGGAAATATCTAGGTTTAGTAGTATACTTACCGGAAAAAATTAAAAGTAATTACATCTATGATTAAGATAACCTGTAAAAAGAAATTATATACAATAATTAGTTGATAAGTTAAAAATAATTTAAAATTAAGGTAAATACCAATATATAAATATAATATATATAAAACCAATAAATTAAATTAAGAATTGTGTTAAATATTTATTTTTATTAATTAATCAATCATTAGGAAAATCGGAAGTCAAAATGTGTATAAACCAGGATAACTATCTTCCCACCGAGAAAGGTCCATTCAAAGTAAATTCATCATAAATACAAATATACCGGATTTTCCCTCATCTCGAATCTATATGAATTATTAATGACTTTTCTCACTTGATTTATATTCATTACATGGACTTAACTTTAATACAATTAATTTTCTCTCAGCTTTTTCTTGTATATTTTTTTGGGCATCTCTTAAAAGTTATACTTAATTGCCCAACTAACTATAGATGGTAATAAATTACAAACAATTTCAATGAGAGGTTTGTTTGTTTGTTGTTTTATTTTCCCTTTAAACCAATTTCATCAATTTGAACCCATTTATGGAGTTTTACTCCGAAATGAATCAATCAAAGTAATTATATTGCAAAATCAATCGAATTGATGGGTAGAATATTTACGGCAAAATATTTCGAACCAATAAAACTACTGACCGTAAATTGAATAAACTAACATTTTCAATTAAATGAATTTTAACTTCGAATTTAACTAAGGCCCCCTAAAAGGGACGTTTATTTAAAAATGCCAAGACTTGATTTCCTAAGAACGGAACCTATCTATTTAATATTTTATTTTTGTAATTGGGGACGTTCATATTTCATTTAAAATCAAAAACATTTAATTCGGATAAAGGCACCTAGAAATAGGGTCTATATTTACAATGCATAGCTAATCTCTCTATAAATACACTTATCGTAAATCTGACTGGAATTTATTGATTAAAAATGATCGAAAATATTGCCAATTAATAGTAGAAAATTTCGACAAAATCAATCTCCATTTTGTTGAAGTGGGGTGTGGAATTGGCATGGCAATTTGCACGATTACAGGACATAATCTTTTGAATAGTCATCTTTTCAAAATGAAGCTGGCAAACTCTGCAATATGTAGGGGCTGCGGTTCAGGATGAAACTGGGTTTCACGTTATTTGTGAATGCCCTAATTTAGCTAGGATGAAAACTAACTCGAGAGTGACAGTATAGAATCAGAAATGATGACTGAGAATGTTCAACCGATCATAGTGTCTAGGTACCAGGGGTTCTTAGCGTTCAGCGCTGAACCCCTACCCCAACTGATCTGATATGGGGTGTGGTTATTCAAAAGAACAATTTTCCGAAAATTGGTTATAATTTCACGGGAAATTTAAAATTTTAAAATTTCAATTACAGAGCATTTAACGGATGGTTTAATAGAGGTAATGAGATAAAAAAGTTAAAGGGTTATCTAACAAAGTTGTATTTTTTAAATTACTTCAAAAAATGATCATTTATTTTTGTGACCATTTTTTTACATTAATTAGGAGGTACTCGTTGGTAAACTTTCTGTCGATATCGTCATTCTATAGATGAAATTTAAAATAAATTTCTTAGATGAAAGGAATGAAAATATATCTGACCTCCTTTGTCGATATATACAAATACTTTCTACATTTCTAGTTTTTTCTTAGTAACATCTTAAATCGAAAAATAGTCGAGAGATATTGTTAGATATTCTTCCTTTTGTTGTCCCGTCACATAAGTCAGAAGTCAGAAACGTATAATATTGTGGAAAATCTAGCTTGCCCAGTATTCTACGATGTAGGTGGCATGGAATTTATGTTTTTAGGGCGACATAAAATCAATAAAATCTAATTTTAATGCCACACTTTTCATCATTTCCGAATCGGAATCCTAAGAAAGAAAATGATATATTCGGGATAGGTTTGGGTGTGGTCTTCTCACCCGATATTTGAACGATTGATACTTGGGTGGTAAGGTTCGATGACAAATAACGTGACAATACGGTCATTTAGCTAATTTCGAACCATTTTGAAAGAAAATTCCTGACCCAGGGTTTTCATTATTTTTTTTTTCTCCAATTTTTCCATTCTTATATTGATCTAATTAATTAATAGAAAATTCCCATTTTTATATATACTTAATGATTCGATAGATATTTATTATAGGGATAGGGGGCTGCCTAGACAATAAAATTTTCCCATCTGGGGAGAAACTATTATGTTCAAGGAAAATTACGTTGTTTGTTTTTCACTCACTAATAATCTGTTATAACAGATCGTTTGTTTTGATAGACAAGAGGCTTTCCAGACATTTATTTTGATGGGTTTTCATCAGACTTGAAAACCCGTTGAAAATTCTTCACGTAATTAAAGTGATTTGTTATCCTTATGAAGGAAAATTTTCTTTTCTCTATTTATAACTTCCACGTAATGAAGTACGAGACATTTTATGGGATGGAAATTTTTCCCATTAAACCCTTTCCATCCGTTTTGTCAGAAAAGTGATCAAATTAAGCTTTTTTCTTTTGGGTTATCTAATTTCAAAATATCTAGAAACATCGACAGATTATATGTATTTCTTTTTGTCCTTATTCCGCGAATATTTTTCCTGATCTCATAATTTACGACATCCCATAAATCAGATATATTATCATTTATTTTATATAAAATAAACAGAAATAAATCGATATTTAAATGGGAAAACAATTTTCATATTTTCCTCTCTGTTATTTTTTTTTTCTTTTCAGAAGGAAATTATTTAATCGATTTTATAATAATATATGTTGAATTTTGGGGTAGCGGGTGGGCCAAAAGGCAAAATAGCTTTTATAATAATATTTTGGAAATATCGAAATAAATAATAAATTGAATCGATCGAAAAGGGGTATGGGTGGTGGAAAATCCCATCAACATTAAATAATGACTGAAAATTGGTAAAACAAATTTAACATTGGAGGATTTTCATTACATTTTATTTCGGTGAAAAGAAAATTTTTATGTATTAATTTTGGCATCCTCGTTTGACCTTCCTACTAATAAATTATTATTTTCTTTTTTATTAATAATTCGGTTATTAAATTTGTCCCAGATGGTTTTTCTTGTGTCAAGTAATTTTATTGGAATTTTCTTCGGCTTAAAAAGTGATAAATTAACAATTTTCTTCCTATCCTGTTTTCAGATGATTAGTTTACAACCATTTAAATTAGTATACCGAATATTATGAATATTAATTAAGGAAATCTTTCAATTCGCCATGTTTTCACGTAGGGTTGCGGGAGGCGTCTTAGAATTATTTTTGGTGGAGAATTTTTTTTAAGAAAATCGGTGGGTATTTTTTTAAAAAAAATAAAAATATTTGGGTTCATAATTTACGAATTTCAGTAAGGATCTAATTAGGGAATGACATATTCGAGCTACTAGCATAAATATCATAAGGGGTTATCCAACATCTTGTATTTTTAAAATTATGTCAAAAATTGATTTTTAAAAAAGTTATTACTACAGATTTCGACGAACAATTAGGTTAAATTATGTTCCTAAAAATCATTTAAACCAATTACGAGCTTAACATATTTTAAGAAAATTGTTCATTTTTCATTTCAAAATTTGATTAAGAGAATTTTGCCCAATTCGGCCGAATTAATTTTTCCTGTATAGCCAAAGAGCTGAAATAAAAAGTAATTTCCCTGTTTTTTGAAAAAAAATCATTTCAATCAATTACGAGTTAATTTTGAAAAAATGTATAAATTTCCGATAAATCTCTTTGTTAACCACAGGATCAATTTTTGATTTTTGAAATTTTCTTAAGAAAATTTTGCCATATTCGGTTAAATTAATTTTTCCTGAATAGCCGAAGAGCTAAATTAAAAAGTTGTTTCCCGGTTTTGATAAACAAGATCATTTAAGTTAATTACGAGCTAATTTAAAAAAACCGCGATCGATGAACCGCGAAATATATTTTTAATTTCAAAATTTTCTTAAGAAAATTTTGCCCAATTCGGTTAAATTAATTTTTACTGGATAACCGAAGAGCTAAATTAAAAATTAATTTCTCTGTTTAAAAAAAAATCATTTAAGGTTATTTCGAGCTAATTTAAAAATATTGATAATTTTCCGATCAATCTCTTTGTTAACTGCGGGACCAATTTTTAATTTCAAAATCTGATTAAGAAAATTTTACTCAACTCGGCTGAATTAATTTTTCCTGGGTATCCGAAGATCTTAACTAAAAAGTAATTTCCCGATTTTGCGATTAAAAATTATTTAAGTCAATTTAAATCTAATTAAAATTGCCCTGAATCGTTTGAACTTCAAAGTGTGAATTAATTGTGTAAAAATAAAATTGAAAGAGAGGCATTTTAAAATTAAATCTAAGACTTTTTAATTTCAAAAGCTACTCAAATTCTAAATATTTATTTGTTGACATTTATTGGATTGAAAAAATGGAATAAAAAGTCGAAGTTCTTCTAATGAAATAATTAATTCAATTGATTATTTATAGGTTTGTAGCTGCATACAATATTTTTTTATTAAACTTTTAAGAATTTCAGGCATCCAATGTAGTTTAATAGCGCTAGATTGACTACCTAGCCTCAATCGTTAAATAATCGCGTAATAAGTCATAGAAACTTCCAAATGGAGGCACCTATGCTCTCTCCAGGAGTAAGAGGTAGGTATAGATGATGATGATGATGAATGCAGTTTAATGCTTCAAAATTAATAGGTCTCTAGCATATATGCGCAAAAGGATATGGAAATTTGATTCCAATTGTATCTGCGTTCTGAATGACCTCCCTGCAAAATTTTGAACGAGATATTAAGTTACTTAGGAAAATTCGGGATATCATCTAGAAAAATCAGAACAAATCCAAATTCTCAGACAAGCTAGAAAATATCCGTATAATTAAGAAAAAAATCTCGAAGTTGCCGAAATACCACGATAATTACCGGAAATAGCCGGAAAGTGACAGAAAATCGTTAAATTGATAGAAATGTTTGTAAAATCTGGAAAATTCCAGAAAAATTCATAAATTATTATAAATAATTTTTTTTTTTTAAATAATTCTTGGAGCATTTTTGGAATCCATCTTCTATTAGAGCCGCAATAATTTTAAAAGCTCAAAACTTTTCATATAAATTATTAAAAAATTAAATCAGTTAAAAATTATCTAAATAGCTCTAAATTGATAAGAAATGGCATAAAATACAGTCTGAAATTTGCCAATGCGTACAGGATGCCAATTTGCTATACAAAATCCCCTAAAGCTTAGATGAATCATGGAATTACAGATATTAATCCCCTAAAGCTTAGATGAATCATGGAATTACAGATATTGTTTGAAAAGTGGCAATTTACTCATTTTTTCCTTTTAAAGACTTCGTCAAAATTCGGAGGTTCATTTTTTTTTATCAAGTTTTGAGAAATTGACTTCTTCATTATTTATTTGGGAACAATTCTGGATTTTTAAATTTTTGCCGTCCTCCGGAAAATGTTTCGAAAATTCAGGATTTGTTCCGAGTTGTCCAGAAGGAAAATGAAAATGATATATAAAATAATTGGGATAATTGAATTGATAACTGATAATTGATAATTATGTCCAGAGAAATTTTATAAACGAGTAATGAGGCCAAATATATCTAAAATTTATTAGGTTTTTATCAAGAATTTTTAATATCAAATCGAATAATTTATAACATAATATTTATTCATAATTAAATTTGATGAAGTAACAAATGTTGTGCCAGACACAATTTCCTACATAATAATTTATTCAAACAAATGTATTGATTTTCATTCATAATAAATTGAAAAGCTCCCAAACAAGGGTAGTTTTATTTTGTATATGACAGTATTCTAAATCACGACCCCCATAAACTATACTGTACTGATATCAGTATAGTGATTTTCTAAACAATTGTAAGCTTGTTTATATGTGTCAGGAACTAACTAGCCGAACATTGTTAGTCGATGAGGCATAATTAGATTTCCTATAGACTAAATAATTTACAACCGATTGTGGTTGAATGGTGACAAAGATTATTAATTGATGAATAGAATGGAAATGACAATGTTTTTACTACGAACATTTATTTTACTTTCTCAGACCCACCGTAGTTTCTAGTTGATGTTACATCGATAATTATAACTGAAATTTATTAATAATACTTACGGCTATAATTAAAACATAATTAAGTATTTCTTTATTATTTAAATGTAAATTTCAAATTAATTATATTGTTCTCTGGTTTCCCAAAATGGAAGCACATAAATCTTTGTAAGGAAATTTATATATAAATGATCCAAATATAAAGTTTGTTTCAAAGTCTTTCGTTAAGATAAATAAAGGGTTTATTTCTTTGTCCGAAGTTTCGACATTTTAATAAATTGTTGAACATAATTATCTAACAGAAAAAAATGGATTAATTTATTATTTAATTGTTTGTTCTTTGAATATTTATTTGTTATTTTATTACATTTAATTTCTATTGAATTGAGAAAGAGAATGGGATCAGTATGATGAATTTTTTTTTATTTTCATAAAATTTTCCAATTTAAAAAAATTTTAAATTTGTTTAAAGAAATACCCCCAATTTAATTAATTTATTTAAAAGCCTCTTTTAATTTGTCAATTCAATAATATAAATTCATAAATTTTCTTAATATTTATAAAATATTCCATAAAATAATGAGTAGTAGAATATTACTAGAAAATTGGAATTTTGCCAAGAGATCTTCGTATTTAAGATGATTTTCTTATCAACTATTAGTTCATTTAATTGGATTTTTTAAAAATATATTTCTTAAGTAATTAAGCCCTTAAAAATATTTTTCTGTTAAAAGCTAATTTAAAATTAAAATTTATTATAAAAAAATAGCTTAATAATATTCTGGAGTCTGGACAATTAAATTGTATGAATTAAATTATATGCAATTTTTTAACATTATAAGACATAAATACAATGCTTATTGCACGTTTTATTTTAAATTAGTTAATTTAATATATATTTTAAGTAAAAACTATTTTGTTTGGGTAAATCTTACTAAGAATAAAAATAATAAATTTTAAAAAAATAGAAAAATTAAGATATTTAAGTTTTTAATTTTTATAAGAATTTTGATACACATTACCATTAATGATATATCTTTTACTTTTTATTTTATTTTATTTTATTAAGTTTATTGTAATTTTTAATTATATAAAGATTTGGTTTCTTATCTATTTTGTTATAATTATTTGAAATTAATTAATTAAAAGAAATCTAATTGATTGAGGAAACTCGAAAAACTGAAGAAATCTTAGATTTGGTGAAGAGTAGGCAGAAAACCAATTAAAAAATCTGAATAAGTCGGAAATGTTAAGGAAAATGTCGAGAAATAGATGGGAGAAATAAGGTAAATTTTATGAAGGGATAAATCAGGGATAGTTCAGGACAAGTACTTTCCTTTTCGGACTTGCATCCAACGTCTTCTGATTTTTCCTGTCATCTCACCGCCTATTTTCCATTTTTTGACTTTCCGACTTTCTAAAGACAACTTCGTACCATTTCTCAACTTGGGACCACTTGCAAACTTTTCAATTTCTTACCTTTTCCGCCATTATACCCAATATTTATGAATTTTTTTCTCTTTCATGAAAGAGTTGCTACTTCTTTCTGACTAAGCTCGATTTTTCTAACATTCAGAATATCTCCCGTCTTTATATGTCTTTCTCTGCATTGCCAGACAACTATTCTGGCTTTTTCCATACTTAAATTGCAAAGTCATATAAATTGCCTTGTTGCCGATATTTTCACTATTTTGCTGGTCTGGAATGAATTTTTAAATATCTAGAATTGAATATCTACTTCCGTTCTGGAGGCACGGAAGTATATACTTCAAAAAATGCAACCGGAAAACCTATTTCTCCCAAAAGACTAACATTCGGAGATAACCTGAGACAAATTCCAAAATACCAACCTTTCGTTTGGTCATAAGTTCAATCGTTCGTAAGTCCCCAGAGTCAGGGAATTCTATTAATTTCGACAAAGAGGGTCAGAAATTTCATGACTTTGACAAACAACGGATCGAACAAAATTTCCCGAAAAATCAGATTTTTTTCGGGATCCCTTAAAAAAATTAGGCAACTCAACTGGTCCATGGAATTTCTAAGAACTTTTTTTTAAACTTATGATGGAAAATTATTTCCGATTGATTAACGAAGGGATTTTATTCATAAAATTTTTGAAGTGAAACTTCTTTGCGGAGGGTAAACTAAAAATTGATGTAACGGAAGTTGGTTAGACGTTTGGCAAGCCAGCGTTTACAATTATTTCCATACCGAAAATAAATACTGAAGTCAGACATATCCAGACTTCAAAACTAGTTAAATTGAGGTAGGAAATGCAGGTGCAGTGTGCTGACGCCAAATACTGCAGACAACATTTTTTTCTGTTACAGGGTGACCCAAAAAAAGGCTTTGTTTTACAGGGTGACCCAAAAATGTTTTACTCAATAATTTTTTCTCTTACAGGGCGACCCAAAATTTTTTTCTTACAGGGTGACCCAAAAATCAATTGAACCCAAAAAATGTCTCTCTTAGAGGGTGACCCAGAATTTTTTTCTTACCAAAATCCATTTCCACCCATAAACGAAACACGAATTTAATTTAATTGTCCAAAAGAAGTTTTACTTCAGCAGTGTGGTCTAAGCGCACAAGTTTTATTTTGTCTGTTTATTGGTTTCCAATCAGTTTTCTTGCTTATCTTATGAATAAATTTTAATCGGCATCTAGACAAATTGTTAACCCTTGTATTGAAGAAAAAAACTATTGATCGAATGGATTTAATTTCATTTTATTGACTTTAAAATTTATTTTCCGTTAAAAAGAACTCCTTTCATCTAGGTATATTGATGCGTATATTATCCCAAGAAATTACTACTAAATTTAGTAAATCGATATGCAATCCAAAAGAAAGGGAAAAAAGATACATCGAACGAATATTAAGACGATGATTATTAGAAGATGAAAGTATTTTTCCAACCAACTAACCGTTGAGAAGAAAGAAAAAATCGGGTTTTTTTGCGTGCTACTCAAGACGTGAACAAAATCTCACACAGTCGGTATTTTTCTTTCAATTTTTATTATTTTTTTCATCATTTTTTTTTTTTGCTTTGTCAGAGGAAAAAGATATCATAATAACAAGTCAAATTTTTGGTCCATGAAAACGATGAAGAGAAAACAAATTTGTATGACAGAGATATCCCCGATCATATAAAAGGTAGAAGATGGAATATAATTATTATCCATAAATCGGGTAACCCAAAAAAAAAATATTATTTGAATCTTAAAGAATTTATCTTAAATCTCCTTCGAGATTATCTACCTTTATATTTATAATTCATTTAATAAATTTAACTTAATATTTAAAGAGAAAGTATAAGGAGGCCGGTTCGGTAAATAATAATAATCAAGTAAATAAATCAGGTTTTTTTTTATTGATTTTCATCTGATTCGATCTAACTTTCATTAAAATTAAATTTTTTAAATAAAAAATTTCCCTAAACGTAGGGAGAAAATACCATCCTTCCAGACGCCAATCACCACTTAATATTTTACTTATTACAAGTATCAATTTTGATTGTAATAAACGATAAGTGGTAAATGTTGTAACCGTTTCTTTTTAGCATTAAGTTTATGGAGACAAATCTTGAGACCATAAAATTCTGAGAAAATATACTAACTACACTTAAAAATATATTAACCAGAAAAATTGTCATGGTAGACGGAGATACGAGTATACTTCTTATCTATTGTAATAAAATGTATGTAATGATCATTGGTATAAGTATATAAATAAATAAACAAGAAAAGGTTAATACTTATTGGGTGCAATAAAAAAAACGCATCATTGTGTATTACCGAATAATACATTTGGCCATTCTGTAATTCTGTGCAAACTCGCTTAGTTTAATTTAACAGATTTTACAAATGATCTGTTAGTTTACGGAACGTTAAACTGTGGTTTAAACTCGTTATTTTAAACGAACCCAATTTTATTCCAGTTTAATATCGGCTGATTATTTTCTAGCAAGTAATTAAGAATAAGAAAATTTATTGTCTAATAAGCAGATCCTCTGATTCATTAATAGAATTTTCTGGAAATTTTAATGTTCCGTGAGAGCGTAAAGAAAATTCTATAAAATCTAAGGATCATCTAAAATTGATTTTCTTCCTTAAAAAATCACAGTAATTTTTTTCAAAAAATTTTCTTCACAATATCGCTTCCGTAATTATTTAGAAAAAATGTTCGTCAACAATTTTTTAACGAAATTTAAAATTTACCTGGAAAACATGCATTTTGTATCGAGAATTGGTAATTGATAAATGACGTCCCACTTTAACCCCCCACTAAAATTCCAAATTTGATTTTTTCCTAATTTTGGGAAATTACTTTCTTCATTATTGACTTATTAACAATTCTGAATTATTAGATTTTCCCTTTCGCGTAGAAAATTTTTGGGAAATTCAATTTAAACCGTTTGTTTAAAAATGATCCGTCTGAATTCCTAGTACCGATTGACAGGATTTTTTTATCAAATTAATTCTAGAAAGAGATCCTATTTCGTGACTTTCTAGAATCCTATAGAATTCGTAGGGACAAATTAATTTTGTCATGTTATAAAAGAGTGCCGTTTGAAAATTTAAGGGTAATTTTAATAATTCTAGCAAATTTTAAAATTTGAAAATTTAAACAAAATCAAAATACATCCCTATGGAAAATTTGGTATTCCGGAAAATTTTCTTCGAAAATCGGAAAATCTAATTACACCGTATTGTTGTTCAGTAACCAAGGTAAAAATAATTTAAAAGAAATTTTTGTAAAAATCAATCCCTCCGGGTTTAGGGTTTGTATTGAAATTCTTATAGTTTTCAATAGGAAAATGAAATTGCTACATTTTGATTCGGATTCATCAAATAGATGATTTAATTAATTGTTGGATTGTTGGATGTTGTTAATTAAATATTGGATGGTCGACCCGCAAGTTTCATTTTTAAAATGGCGTCAAAAATCGATTCCCAAATATGTGATATTTTTCTCTTCGATCTGCTTGGATTCTTAACAGCCCGAAGAAAATCCGATTTTTCGGAAAATTATCTTCGAAAATCGAGAAATCTAATTACGGTAAATGATGTGAAGGAAATTTTTCGGAAAATATCACCCCTTTGGATTTACGGGGTAATTTTATATAAAATCGATTTAATTTATATTGAATTAAAAAATCGATGATTTTAGAGAATAATCTAATAGAAAAATCAATTGTCCAACAAATTTTCTTCAGAACTCGGAAAATCTAATGATTACAAATTATTCTTTAATAAAAACGGAACAAATTTAATTAACGAAATTTCCCGGTTAATTTATCCAATAATGATAAATATTAGTAATTCCTAGTCTTAAATTTATTATTGGTACCCAAATCTATCTATCAGGAAAAACTATCCGCGATGGGATAATAAACCAACAAAAATTAATTGGTGTGATATTAAATGACTGGAACATAGTAATGAACCTGTCAAAATAATTCAATTTAAATAATTTATTATTTTAAATTAAGACTGAACCAGAAAGGTTATACGGTACCTAACTACCTTTTGAAACAATATTTTACCGAACGCCCCATCCTGCAAATAGGATCAAATATATTTTAAATGTGGTAAACCGAAATTAATCACTTCTCGTTAATGCCAGATTTCATCACACATTTTCATCTCCATATCATCTCTATTAGGACGAAATATATTTTATGATACGGACAGGAAAATCCTTCGATATTCCTCCCCTAAAAAAAAAATAAAACCTATCTGTGTATCATAATAATAAATTTATTAGTCCATTTATCCGGGGTCCATATTAGCCACATTAGTATATTATGATTATTATCATATGTCCTTCTGTAAGGGATTCTCATACAACAAAATTCTACAATTTATTAATATTAACTCCAATATTCAGTGACCTTTATAGGTTAGATATACATTCAGATAATGGACTATTAGTTTAGGCTGTAATGTCGTAGCATGTTGTTCGTATCATAGTATAAATATGCTCACATTGTATCCTAAATTATTCTATGGCTTTGTTAGTTTATAATTTAGTAGCAGTATTTTTGAAATTTACAATTTTCTCTGAAAATCGATTTAATTGAAGAGAAAACTTTGTTTCAATTTCATCAATTTCTAGTATCACCATTGCACCCCGATAAAAATGTAAGGGTTAGTCTTTCCGGAAAATTTCCAGTACAAAATCTCTCCCTTACTTACCAAGGAATAAAACGCTCTAATTCGTTTTTCCAATCCTCGAATAAAGTTTCCCGGAAAATCAGATTTTCTTCGGGATCAGATTAAATGAGGGAACTCAATATTCATAAATTTTTCTAATCTAATGATGGCAAATGATTTTTAAACTAATTGTTTAGCCAAGGGATTTTAAAAAGAAAATTATTTTGGAAAAACAACCGTTTCGAAATTTTTTGACAGTTTCGTCGAATAAGTAAATTTCGGGTGAATTTTAAAGGAATCGAAAAATTCAATTAAAAGAAGTTAAACATAGGGATACAGGGAAGAAATTATAGAACAAACTTTAGGGTTCTAACCAGTAATAATAACCAGAGAAGCGCCTATTATTGGCCTGAACCGGGAGTGAGACGTTGCTGAACGAAAACAGCTTTAAATAATTTAAATAATATTTATTTCGTATAATATTTAATTACATAAATTAAAAGTTAATAAAATAACAATTATATATAATAAAATACGACTATTTATTTATTTTATTTAAAATATGAGTCCACATCCTCCATTGATTCCTTCAAATGGGATGAAACCATAAATCAGTTCAATTTAGTCAATACTTCTGAAACCTGTAATAATGATTCAGAATTTAGGACTCGTAGCAGCTAAACCAGAGTCTATCATCATCAATCTCTCGTCCAAATGATCCAATTGGATAAAGATTAAGATAAGAGAGCCTCCGATTTTGAAAGTTCATTTGTCTTTCATTTTTGTTACATAAGTTACATAATTAGGTGATGATTCCCACCGATAATTTTAAAGAAATACTAATTTCAAAAGATTAAATATTCATTTATCGGACCTGAAAGAATGTAACATTTTACGTTACATTCAATTAATGTTTACAAAATAATTTAATGTTTCAATCTTAAAATAATGGTCATTATATTTTGGAACGTGATTTTATTTTATTATTTTAAAATTATAATTTCACGATGTATGAGTAATAAATTCAACATAAATCGAAACAAAAACCATGGTAATTTTACTACAAATTATTTCATGGTTTACAATCATTTTCTGATTTATTATTGAATTTGACGGATTTTTTGTCTCAATCAAAGAAAGTCAAATGAAATATCCTTTCTAATACCAAATGAGATAAGATAAACTCCTGAACGTTAATTATTTTTCTCATCATATCATGTAAGGAAACCAACTAATCATCAGTATATTTTATGATATAAAATAAACGACTCCTTGAATATTCTTGAAGATTATCCTGTCACATATTTTACATGGAATATGACATGAAAATTTTGTGACATTTTTAGATTATTATTTGCTGTATTATTTTCATGGAACCCCGGTATGTGGGTATAATTGCCACCATACCTAATCAAATTAGCTATCTTATTATTTTATGGTTAAGAAAAGATACCGGAAAGAAGCGCAGCTGGCTGGGAGATCTTAAAATTATTTATTAAAAAAATATTTCAATGATTAAAAACTATAATACATAATGTTATTGCCAAACATATATAAGATTGTGTATTTAGAATGAAACCTTTATCGTCTCTTCATATAAGATAATTAACTCACTATCTTATTTACGGGATTATTCGGTAACATTTAGTTTAAATTTCTGTTAAGTTTAGTTTAGTTTATTTTTATATTCAAATTTTACTAACAGTTTCAATGCAGAATATTATTCTCTCGCGTTTTTCTTATATTTAAATTACCAAATTTTTCGTCAGTTTTTCTGAAGTTTTCTAATAAATTTTCGCTACTTTCAACTCGCTTTTCAATTTTTTTTTTCGAAATTTTTCGAATTTTTCTAATTTTCGTATTGTTTTTTGCAAATTTAATTAACTTTTTAGCTTATAATTTGACTTAATTTTTTTTTCTTAAACCCATTTAAATTAATTTTTAATTTAGCTCAAAGCTGCTATCAAAGAGAAAGTAGTTCAGCCAAATTTAGGAAACTTTTCTAATAAAATTTTAATTTCAATAATTTCCCATCATCCAATCCATCCCATAATTTATAAAGAGATGTATTGGAAAATAATCATTTTCCATAAGGGAAGTTCCAAATTCGGTAAAATAATTTTTTTATCGCGACCCTGTGAAATTAATCTGATCATTTAGCTAATCGGCTATCCGGGAAAAATAATTTCAGACGAATTGGGCCAACTTTTCTTAGCGAAATTTCGACTTCAAAAATTTTGCTCGCTATTTATAAATGGGTGTTTCGGAAATTAATCAATTCTCCACAGAAAAGCTTCTAACTCGATCAAAACATTTTTTTATCACAAAATATTGAAATTAGTCTGATAATTTAGCTCATCCGCTATTCGGAATAAAAAAGTTTACTCAAATTGGTCCAACTTTTTTGAGTAAAATTTTGAAATCAAAAATTGATCTCACGATTAACATAATCAATTTTCCGTTCATAATTTACTCAAATAACTCTGTATCTCGAATCCCTGAAATTAATTAGCATATCATATAATATATATGGCTCTTTTCAGATCTTTCCAAACCCAATCTCAACATTCCCCAGTCTCTTCGATTTGACCAGAATTTCTTCGGAATTTACACGATGTTTTTATTCAAATCCGATTTCAAATTTTGAGAACTGTCCAATTTTTATAAGATTTGGTAATTTTTGGAATTTGATGAAGTTTTTTTTTAAAAGAATTTCCAAACCAGAAGAAAGTTTGGGGGGAGGGGGGTAGAAGTTTTTGCGTTTACGATTAAAAAACTTGAAAGTTCAAGCATTCAAAGAGCATTGAATCATAAAAATTTAATGATTTTTTTGATTAGGTACAATTCCTTTGTATAATTGAGACAATTCAAAAATGATTAGTTTAATTTTCTGTTACGGTTAGTTTAACTTGATAAAAAATATTCACTATACAATTTTGTGGAAAACTTGAATTTCCGAGGTAATTTTATTGCGAAATCGGTAGATCTAAGTAGGCGAAATGAAAGCTAGGGTTAGAGTAAGGAAACTGTAAAACAATATGTTTTAAAAAATCAACGTCATGATTTTTAGGAATCGAAATATTCCTCCGAAATATTCTTCCGAAAAATTCAAATTTTAAAAACGGATTTAAATAAAAAATAATTAGATTGATCTATCAGAATAATAAGATCAGAGGGTCCCTTCACAGGATATATTTTAAAAATCTCGTCAAAAATCGATTTTTAAAAAATACTATTATAAATTCTAAGATTTTCTTATGAATTTGACGGATTTTGTTAGGGAGTGATTTTCCGTAAAATTTTCTTCGAAACTCGGAAAATCTAATTATGCCGAATCATTGCTAAATCAGTAAGCAACAATTTCTGGAAGAAACTTTTTGGAAAAAATCAACCCTTTCAGTTTTAAAGGGGTTCTATTGGACATGATAATAATAAAACTTTGTAAGATTATAATTTATATTGTTAAAAATAAGTAGGAATTTATTATGTCTCGTTATCTGAAAAATAAATCAAAGGGTTAGCATTTTGATGAAAAATCAGGTTGCCAGAACTAGATAATTCAATCAGTTTGAGAATTTCAAATCTTCAGGATTTTTTCTCCTATCTACTCGGATGTTGCCCCTTTAAGGGAATTAAATTGCAGTATTTTTGAAAGGGATATTTCTGTATTTTTCTTAAAGGATTCTAATTTCTCTCTGTGGATGATTCCCACTACAAAATGTAAGACATATATTTACATATCAATTCGAAATTAACATTCCGACAAGATACCAGAAAACCACTTTTTTTTTGGGGTAAATGAATGTACTTATTGAAATATTCACACTTCGCATCGGATAAACATTAATTTTCTATCTCTAAATGTAAAATTATGTATTTCATGACCTACATTCTCATCAATTTCCACCAAAACCTTAAGAGTATTTTTGTGGAACAGAATGAGGTGATTGATTGAATACCTAGAGAGGAAAAAAAATACGAACCAGGAGGGTGGTTTAACATAGGGGTAGTAGAATTGTATCTACTATTTTCTTCCCTTCGAAAATTTGACTGATGGAAAATGGGTATTTCAATTTTTGGATGGAAACATTCTCATCCAGCATCCCATATTGGACACCCAAAATGATAACAATATTACAAACGCAACAAGTGAACAATAATTCAACTTGATGCTTTCTTCTCTGATCTAATCTATATACTTTTCTTTCTCGGTTACTACACTGAAAGAGATAATGTTGTTAATCATCCTGTTTAAGGAAGTTTTCACATTTTTCACATCCATTATATCTTATGTAATATTTTAGTGTATATACCAGGAAAATATAGGATGGAAAATCGAATAAATCCATTATCCTTAGAGAATTATATGTATATGTGAAGATTGGGTAAAGGGTTCTTCTTGTATCTTGTCACTATAAATACTTATAAATAAATCATGTTCTATTTTTCCATCCTTGGACAGGTAAAGTATATTTTTTACATCCTCGAAATCTAACATGCATGTTGAAATATTTCTTAAGTTATGTTTACTTATGTTTAATACTTCTTACTTCTTACTTCTATGACATTAGGGATGATTATGGGGAAGGAGTTTTCATAATATTTAAGTTTTTCAAGTTGAAAACTGACACCTATAAAAGTTGTATTGAATAATTTAATCGTTTTTTAGTCTGGCATATTAGGAGGAAATTATTCTCTATAAATCATCTTTTATTCATTTTCTGACTGAATCGATATTGAAGATAGGCTGGATATGAATCATTTTGTTACATTTTGAGGATACAAGGGAAAAACTAACTAGAATAATCATCCCCTTTTAATCGATTCTACCCCATTTTACTTTCAATTATTTTTTATTTCGGTTCCATTGTCTATATCTAAAAATCGGACAATTTTGTAAAAATCAGAAAACTAGAATTCAAAAAATTAAATTTATTCAGCCACATTTTTGAAATTTGGCATACATATTCTTGAATGATGCACAATTCCATCCCTGTTCATAAGCCTTCCTTAAGAAATAATCGACTAATTTAATTCAAAAATTGTAAAGTATCTGTAAATTGACGGGATTATGAGAAGAAAGTTGGTTCTATTAAGATGTTTTAGGTCTGGACCTGAAGTAGACCTAGATGTCCTTGGTTTTGAGTGAAATACCTTGAAGAGAGAGTCGAGAATGGAGGTGCGTATAGATCAATTTAAATCAGATGAACGATATACGATGACTACGTTTTGTGGCTGAAAAGTGGCATGGGATCCCGTAATCTGAAATCGTGAAATTTGAAGATCAAAGATCACGAGCACTCGATGTGCAGCCTGTGGCAGTTTACCGAGGAATAAAAACATTTTTAAGAAATACATTAAATAACTTTATTGAATTAATTAAATTAAATTGAAAGGATTATAAACTAATTAAATTTAAATTAAATTACTCAATTTTCCGAGGTATAAATAATATTTCGTAAAATAAATGAAATAAATAAAATAAATAAAATAAATAAAATAAATAAAATAAATAAAATAAATAAAATAAATAGAATAAATAAAATAAATAAAATAAATAAAATTAATAAAATAAATAAAATAAACTAATATATGTACATTCAGTTATTAAATTACAGGGTTAAATAGAGAAACACATTTTATTAAATAAATAAATATTAAAGGAATAATTAAAATAATTTAATAAATTAATTATGTTTATAAATATAAAAAATTCAGTATGTAAATACGAGTATAATTAAGAAATATCTCTTTAATCTTTATGCATGATATTTATGCATGCAAATTAGGTTCTGGATTCCTTTAGATGTCTCAAAGGGTCCGCGATAAATTTGAGCTGTTTAAAAAATTACCCCATAAATCAAAATACCCCATTAAATGACCCCATATTAAATGTAAAGACCCAACGAACAAATCTTGTTAAAAGGATACCTGTTTTATGAAATTAACGTTTCAGTTTATGAGGGTTTTTGGAGGGTGCCTGAAAAAAAATTGCACAGGACGGTTAATTGCTGGAGCATAGGAGCGGAAGCGCGAGGAGGGCAAAATATTAATTATAAATTAACCCAAATTTGATTTAATTTAATTTTTAATTACAATTTTTATTAAAGAAAATTTGCTCGATTTGAGTTGAACTAAAGACTAATTACAGGATTTTGGGAAAAATAAGTTTGTTGAAACTTATAAAAATAAAATATAAATATTTAATAATTGAAATATTTAATTTCAAAATAAAACACCAAGGTTGGCAAATTATAATTTCGTAATATATATTTATTAAATGTACAATTGAAAATACCATAATAATAATACGATTCATCAAATTAAATATATTCAAATCAAATCGATTATCGTAAAATAATAAAATGAAATTAAAACAATAATGGA
>JANTOP010088407.1:0-20011 GCA_027564815.1 Symmerus nobilis
CATTAGAATGTGGAACAGCTCTTTTTTTCATGAGCGCTAATGGGTTAAAATTAAAATGCCTTTTACATAATTTAGAATCGAATTTTTATCTCATTCATTCAATTTAAATGACATATTGACGTATTCGCAGAAAGCTTATCCAAACAATTAAAAGCGCAACGAAAGCCCCAAGTCTCGAACTAAATTTTCTACATTAAAAATTCTATTTTCTATTCAGAAAACAATTCTTTAACGATATTTCAAATTTTTCATAAATTAGATTCATAAATAACGAAAGCTCACTGAAAGCTTACAATTAAAATGTCATTTTATATAATTTGAATTCGAATTTTTATGCGATTCATTATATTTAAATAAAATATGTAATTTTGACAGAAAGCTTATCCAAACAATTAAAAGCTCAACGAAAGCTCCCACTTTCGAACTTAATTTTTTACGTTTAAAAATATATTTTCTATCCAGATATCGGTTATTCACGAATTTTCAAATTTTCTCAAAAAAATGCTTCAACATCCCGAAAGCTCATTTAAAGCATATAATTATTCAAAATTTCGCGCAGATAGATGAATTGTTAAGGCAAAAAAGGTCTATGAGTGCCTTCATGATAATTTGCCTTCAAGTCAGATTTCAAGACTTTATGTAGTGCACCTTCCTCCTCACAATTCAATTTAAATTTGAAAAAAAATAATTAAATTATTCAAAGTTATTAACAAAAATGATTTTAGTTACCAATTCACAGCAATAAAAAATGGTTAGACCGCACGCCACTGTATTAAGATATTCCCTAAGGTAATATACAATATGAAACGCAAGAGAATACATAGTAAATGTAAGTACTTTTATTGGGTCAATTGTTCAATAGCATGCTGTTTTATGGACGAATATCTTCCTTCTGTAAAATGAATGGAGTCCCTTTGGTATATAAACCCAACTCATCACTTTTAAATATTTAAGTAGTATTTTGGTATATAGATACTAATCTAGATCTATAGTAAATGACTTAATTATCATTTCTAATATAGGTTTGGCACACGATATTTCGTTTCAATTCAAATGATAATTATTGGGAAAAAATAAAAGGAAACCACCCCGGCTCCATTCCAATAAATTGGTCTCCGGACGACTACAACAATTTCTTTATGTCCGGTTGGATAAATTTATTGAATTTTATCACCCAACCAATTTCGGGATGTCTGTTTTTTTCCCCTGGTAACTTGAGACATTATTTTTATTTTTATCCTCAAAATAGTATTCTGTCTAATTAATGATATATATTGGTATATATACATTTATTTTGGGTAATAAAAATTTCGAAAAATTTACGACAGTTGGTAATTGAGAACAATAAATATTGTTCCCAATGGAGAATTAACGAGTTATGGTTTATTGAAGCAATTAAATAATTAATTGAAAATAATGAAATTTTTTTGTTTCGTTCCCCTTTTTGGTACTCTAGCCGTGCTTCTGAAAATAATTCTAATAATCCTTGAATTGCATTTAATTGATTCTAGAAAATTACCTTTAATTGACTAACCAATTAAATTCTCGAGAAATGCTTGTCTAAAAACCTGTCTAATATTCTGTTTAATCAAAAATAATTGAATTGAAAAGAATTGACAGGCCACTTAACTATGGAAAATAATTCCCATCCATTTCTATTCTGAAAAATTGTTGAATCCGTTGAATCATTTGACCTAATAATATCGTATAAAAGTCAATTATATTTCATCCATTTATTATTATACATTTTTTTGATTATCATTCATACGATTAATGTTCAATTTAATTTTCCATAAATTTTCCGAAATTTCCTCGGGTTACATTTATAATTTAATTTTGTAATATTTTGATGGATATTATTATTAAAAGTATATTTTTGTGGGAGAAAGGAATCGAATGAAATGGCACATTTTTCTGGAGCGGTTCCATATGACATGGGAATGATTCAACAGAATTTTCATCAAATATTTTCCGCTGTTCAATTCAAACAATTTATTATAAAATTATTACTAACTGACTTATTTTTTATCATTTTTATCTGAAAAAAAAAATTGTATAAATAAGCGTTTGGGAAAATAGTCGGTGGAAGAACAATGGAAAAGATTCATATATGCAAATGGGAAAATTTTCAGAATGCAAGAATTTCATATTTTTTTCCGTCTCCTTAAATAAATAAAAATTTTTGAAATAAAAACAATAAAATTCGTGTCCTCATTTCTTTCTCGTCCTTTCCAGCGATAGAAATCTCATAAAAATTTTGTTTAAAATTTAAATTGTCTTCGTTTCTCGTTGTTGCTTCATTCACCGGAAACTGGATGAAAAATAGCATCGAGGATACACAATGAAAATTACAATTTCCGAAACAAAAACATTTCGAACAATCATTCCTCTTGACTTTTGGTCTTTTTGTTTATATTTTTCTCCTGTAGGAAATGATAGGGATGATATACGAGGACTGTGTATATCATCATTTGAATGACCGTTATCCGGTTATCAGACAAGGAAATTTTTTGTTGAATAAATTTGGAGATGAAGGATGAAAGTGTTATTGTTTTCAGGGAAATGTTAATTGGATAATTCAAATGAATTTCTTCTATAAACTATCGTATTGTTAAATAAAACATGATCTCTGTAAATCAGGACTACATTTAAACACTTAAAAGGGGCCTGTAAATCAATATTAAATTTTAATTAAGCCTGAAATGGAACCAACGCCTGAAGAAAATAGCCAACAAAGCACGACTGTCTTTATGGACCTGTCGGAAACACTGTGCCAGCACATGGGGTCCAAATCCCAAGGTATTATTTTGGATCTACACAATGGTAATAAGACCAATGATAACATTTGCATCAATTGTCTGAAGATGCAAAGACAGGCATGCCTAAGTGTCACAGGGGCGATGAGCTCCACTCCCACAGCAGCTTTGGAAGTGATGATGAATCTGTCTCCTCTCCACATTACAGTGGAAAAGGCGGCTAGGTTGGCGACATACAGAATAATATCTATGGGTGGGGCCCCCTCCCAACTACCGAAGAGGTCACTCAAAAATCTTTGACATACTTGAGACACACTCCGTTTTAGGAATGCCGAGTGATAAAACTCTAACGGCATTTCATTTTGAAAAATGTTTCAAAATACGAATCCCAAGCCGAACAGACTGGTCAGAAAACTGGAACAGGTTCGGTATGGGGGATATAATCTGGTATACAGATGGTTCTAAGACACACGAAGGTGTCGGTGGCGGAATATTTGGGAGAAAACCAAAATCTCAGTTCGCCAGAAATCTCGGGCAACATGCCACTGTATTCCAAGCCAAAGTCTACGCTATAGAATTCTGTATACGAGAAAGCATCAGTAGGGGATACAAGACCAAGAAGATTGTAATTTTCTCTGACAGCCAGGCAGCTCTAAAGGCAATGGAGTCCTACCAAATCGACTCGAAACTGGTACAAAACTGCCTTAATGTCCTAGGCGACCTAAGTCAACTCAACAATATTGAATTGATTTGGGTCCCGGGGCATGCAGGAATTGAAGGCAACAAAAAAGCCGATCTTCTAGCCGAGTTAGGAGCGGGATTAGCTTTCCATGGGCCGGAGCTATTCTGTGGAATATCAAAATACACAGCAAGCAGAATGATATCAGAATCGGACGGAAATAGGAAAAAATTGTACTGGGAGCAATCACCAGGACAAAACCATGCAAAGGCGTTAATTGACACGCACTCTATCGATAGAACGAAAGAGTACCTAAATCTAACTAGAAACCAGATCAGGGAAATAACAGGACTACTGACTGGACACTGTAAGCGAACACATCCTTTGTGATTTTTTAGTGTTGGACCCAAGACGACTGCGATACATCGAGCTGTACCACACTGAGCCGACGGATATCGTGAACTTATCACTAGGACTAATTCTGCGGTTCATGGACAGCACAAAACTGGCTAGATCTAATTAATACATATCGGGATGCCACAATAGGCCCATTTGTGGCCGCAGTGGTTACTGGGCAATTTTTGCCATTCCCGCTAGATCTATCTAATAAAGCTTGTAAACCCTGCAACCATAAAGGAACTCCGCGAAATTATTCCTAGATTCAATAACTCCCAAAAGCTCAAATATTGAAAGGACTTGGAATGTCTCTTTTATCAAGCCCCCGGAGTACATAAACTTTAGTTTGAATTGTTAAATAATTCCAAAGGAGAATTAAAAATAGTCTTAAAGGCAACAAGAGTCTAAAAAAATTGTTGTCTAAAAATCTAGGCGTTGCTCAACAGACCTCAAAAGCAATAAAAAAATCAGCTAAAAATGGTCAGAAAATCACCAAATAAATCCTTAAATTTCCTGAGGTGTTTAAACAGTTTTATATGGATCCAAAAAATGTTAAGAGTAAGCACTGAATACTGTAAAATTGAGATTTGTACAAATCCTCCCAATGGACTTCTTAAAATTCATAGAATTCTGAATATTACCTTCTATTAAAAACATGTTATTATTATCTCCTACATATTCCGCGAAGAATTAAGAAGCTCATAACAAATTGAAGAAAAGATTTTTAAACACGTCAGAAATTAAAATATCGCTCTAAAGCCGCACGAAGTTTCAGAAAATGTTGTTTAAAATCTGTTAATGCTCCATAAAATTCTCTTCAAGCTTAGGGGGTGATAAAATTTCGAATATATTCCTCATTAGCTTCCAAATCTTATAATTTACATGAAATTATCGATTTTCTATAAATTTTAAAAGAGGATTCTAATTTCTTACCCCTAAATTGCGACCTTACTGTATAATATCAATATTATATCGAATTATTTTAATTCGATTTTTTGCTAACTAATGGACTAATTTAACTATGCTCGAAATCGGAGACTTTTTTCTCGTCAATCGGGGAAGTGGGGGGCCAATCTAATTCGAGTACGCTGAATCCAATGGTTCTAACCATTTTTCTAGGTTAGCTCTTGTTTTCTAGATATTTCAGATTCAAATTTATAAGTCCAAGGACTCTAAAAAAAATCTTATTTGTCTCATTTTTTGACCTTTTATTGGATTTAAATCGTTTAAAATCGATCGAATTTCATGTACCTACATGAATTTCGTGCAAAAAGCTACATGCTCTTTTGTGTGAAATTTGTTAGAATTTGCAAGAGGAAGAAGACGATGCAGAAAAAATGAATGAAATGAAAATTGAAAAAATTAGGAAAAAATGTTGATTTTGGGGAAAAATTGATGAAAAATCACCTTAAAACCGCGTCCTTGAGCCTATAAATTCTAGTCTGAAATATCTCGAAAACTAGAGCTAACCTAGGAAAACGGTTAGTACCATTGGATTCAGCGTACTTCAATTAGGTTTTACCCCTTTAGTGCCCCGCTTTACGGATTTTACAACTAGCACAGTGATCTATCAATCGGCAGCTTGAAATTTCCCCAATATAACAGATATTATCATGTGTTCACATCTCGAATACCAAATTTTATTCCATAATAATTACACCGATTATTTCACATAATTGTTAATATATAATTTGTTAGAGTAACCCCTTAAAGTAATCATCTCAATACGTCTGTTAACTCATCCCCTAAATGAATTGGAAGAGACATTTTTAAATTTAAAATTGTCTTCGAAAATGTAGATATTTTTTTGAAAGGTGTATGGTTTCAAAACTTCGTTCGGCGGAAAACCATAGCTAAAATTCGGAGGTTAACTTATCTTAAATTTCAAGAAAATACTATCTTTATTATTCATTAAGGAATAATTCTACGTTTTTAGATTCTTCAAATATGGAAGAAAATCTATGGAAAAATTTTCTTCAAAACGATCATGAAAACAGAAAATAATTCATTTCTAGCAAATCGACTGCTAGACGGAAAACCGCGATAAAATTCAGGGGTTAATTTTTTGAAATTTCGGAAAGTCACTTTACTCAATATTCATTTTAGAACAATTCTATGTTCTTAGATTTTTCAAATTTCGAAGAATATTTTTGAGAAATTCAATTGTTCTTCAAGACAGACAGTCCTGAAAGTAATAAGAAATTCATGTCTTATAAATCGCGTCCTCGTCGGAAAATGCTAGCCATGATTCGGGAGTTTACTTTCTGTTAATTTCTGGAAATTACTTACTTTCTCCATTATTCTCCAAAGTACAATTCTGCGTTTTTAGATTTTCAAAATTTCACAGAAAATTTTTGGGAAGTTCAATTAATAGAATTGTTTATTTCTAGAAATCCAGGCGATTATTTTCTTCTAAATTTAAGAATTAAGAATTTAGTATTAATATAGTAATTTCTTATTTATTTAATTAGATAATATGTGAAGTGAATTTTCTGGCTTGCAAAAAAAAAGATAAAAAAAAAATCCGAACCAAAAATTCGTTATCTGAAATAAATTGATTAATTAAAATTACCTCTTTAATAAAACATTTAAAATTACAATATTATGAGAATAAGAGAACAATGTAAAACCTCGCCTTTCAATTAATTTTATTGATAAATAAAATATTATTTAATTAAATTAAATCATTAAAAATAAATCTGTTATCGGGTATTTGTCCGCCTTGCCTTTGATTCCGATTATTCTTGATCATCATGCCATCCCATATTTCAGCGATCTCGTCCCTTTATAATGAATATTTTCAGAAATTCTTATTCAATCCTTTAGGGAAGAACGCGGCTATAAAAAAAAACAATCAAAATTATCTCATTCCGGCAACAAGAGATCTTAAAATTCGGAACTATACGCATTTCTGCCCTTCATTGAGAATCTCGGGAAAATTAATTTTGGATTCAAATAACTATGTAAAAAAGTCAGATATGAAAACGTTTTTTGCATCTAATCGCCCACAGTCTGATCGAAATTTATTAATCTTCTTGCATTAAGTTTTTCTAAATTAGATAGTAAATATTTTAATTTCTCCCGACTTTTCCCTAGAAAGAAATTATTGCATCAATCCCACAACATTTATGCATTTTTAAAATGCATTAAAAATCTGAAGAAGTTAATATTTTCTATATTAATCAAAAATTCTATATACAAAAATCTTGCATTATAATTTAATAATGAAGTAAAGAAAATTATCTCCCAACATACTCGGTTAAAGAGAAACCTTTTTATCTTGCATCCTTATAATATGAAAATCTGACATATAAAAAATTGAATTAAAATATATGAAATATTAATGGATATAAGAAGAGAACGGTAATGTGTTAATATTTTATGGAAATTTAAAAGCACAAACTAAGATTTATAAAATAACGGTATACATTACTTAAAAAACTAATTAAACATTGAAAAGGGAACTTAAAAGTTTTTTTTGAATTAAAATTTATTATTTAAACATCATAAACTCACTAGATGCTAAAATCAACTCTATGGTTGTGTGATTTTCTATACAAAAAGAAGATTTTTGTTATCTTTTCTTTTATTTTCATTGTTTAAGCCAATTAACCTTTCAATTATCCTTTCAATTTTCTTTTTTAAATAGAAAATGAATCCTTTAAATTCAAATACTATTCGAAAACTTTCAGATACCTAAAATTGTTTTAGATCGTTTCCCAAAAATATTTCCTTCCTGGGTTTTTAAGTCCCAACAATAACAATACGGACAGAAACTTTAAGTTTGATACCTTTTTTTACTATTTTTTTTATACAAAAGGTTGTGGGTCGAGAAATAAGCTTCTTTCCGTATTTATCCAAAATAATAGAAAGGAATTTTTTCTTCCACCTTTTTATATCCGAACCACCTACCTAAATATAGAAAACTCCTTTTTCTGGGCACCCATTCAATACCCAACTATATTTTAGTGAAGTTATGAATGGGAATGGGAGGCTTTTGATTACGTGTAGGCTATAAATGTATATATACCAGGATATTATATTATAAATATTTTACGACTTGTTGAATGTTCTACCCATTGTTATATATTATATTATATATTATAAAAGCTTATAATGAAGCTCATTATAATTATATGTAATACGTTTTGTATATATGGCATAATGGAGTGGAGGAAAAAATTGTTATAAATTTATAGTAATTTGTAAAAATTGTATAGTAAATATTATAAGTAATGGTTTTGACTAAAAATAACTTTATTTAAAAGTTGACTGCAATAATAATAACCATTACCCCCCAGTTATTAAATGAAAGGAAAATTACATCAATTGTTCTATATTTCATATCGATTGGTTATGGGAAATAAGCTCTGGAATTTATGTAACATGAATTGCAGGACGAAAGTAAATAACTTTGTTTCGAAATTTACTAAATTTTTGATCAGTTATGTAAATATATTAATTTTTCAAAAATTCTTATCAATTTTATTGATTTTCGTATTTATAAAAAATTTTCGAGGTAAACTGTTACCGAAATTGTCTCTCTCCATTAGAAAAATTATATAAATTCGTGGGAAATTTGAAATTGATAATTTTAGTTCGGATTCGTATAGGGGATGTCTCATTAGATCTATTGACATATAAACCGTAAGGGGTTATCGAACAAGTTATATTTTTAAAATTACATCAAAAATCTTAACGATTGATTTGTATCAATTTGTTGATCAAGATTGTTGTTGATTTGTATCAAGTTGACTTAATTTAAATCTTAATCTCAAATTATCTACCAGAGAAATTTAAAAATTTTTTAATTCAACAGAGATTCATTATTAATTTAATTAATTATTTCATTTATACATTTAAGTTGTCCAAATTGCAGATAAGTATTGGTGGGATTATTCTTAATTGAATAATTTATTATTTTCTTCACTTTTAATTTTATTAAAAAATTTATTGGTGGTTGGGGAAGATATTCTAAATATTTTGTATAAATTGTGTTACTTTAAATTCCTTAATTAAATTTGTTATATTTTTCACGTATACAATTATTGGCATTTCTTATTGATTTTTCTGGTTGATTGTTCTAATCTTAATTTTTATTCGTGAGACATCCTGAATCCTTTTATTATATCTTCGACCGAGACAATAATAATAATAAATGTCCCCGTAAAAAATGGTAGCTGATAAAATAAAGTTAACATAAGAAAGTTGGATCTGGAGGCACTACGTATGATCTGAAAGGCAGCTAGATAGCTGTAAATTGAGTAAATTTTAAGAAAATACAGACCTATAGATATCAATATTTTGCCAGATAATTCAAAGTTCGAATTTTATCGGTTAAAACAATCGGGATAATTTAGGATAAAATCATAGAGGATTTAATTTCTAGAAAATTCCTTGAAGACATGAAGACTTTGTCACCGATTTTTTTAAAGACAACATATTTTAGAAAATCTTTGAAATAAGAACTTTTGTCACCGTCATCGAATCCAAACCCAATTCTGAGAGTAACGCATTAGAGTCTGTATCAAACAGTATCTGTGTAAATGGTGTAGTGGCCAAATATTCGTAAACTTTGAAAGCATTCAGCTCAATTATGGGTAGGACATTGATATGGATCATACAAGTAGTCATTGCTTCTGAAAATCGTATTGAGGCATGCAATTGAGTTTAATTAGATTTGGCTGTTGACATTTTGCCAGATGGTATATCTAAGTAGGTATTTATACTCATTGCCTGTTTATTTATTTATTTATTTATTTATTTATCAACAGGCTGAAGGCATAATAAGGTAGGGTAATCAATAACGTTATATTAAAATATTAAACATAGATTTAATCTTAGGTTTAATAATATTGTAGGATGAGCTACAATCTTTGGACTCAAGTTTGATTGAGTTTGGTTTCGAAATATTTTTTCAGGCCAATTTTTTCATGAAATTATTTATTTAGAAATAAATACATTTATTTACCAAATTTTTAATTGCTTTGTCATCAGAAATTGTTAAAAAAAAATTTTTTTAGAATTTTGGTCAAATTATTCAAATTTTATTTTTGCAAAATTGCCCCAAAAAATTTTTTTTTTTATTTTTTTTTACCAATTTTGAAAATTTTTCCAACTATCTTTCTCGTCAAATAATTTTTTATGAAATTATTTATTTCGAATTAAACCTATAAATATATATATATATATAAACCTATAAATTCGATCTTAATCATTAAAATTTCCATTCGACAGCAAATACAATAATAAAGCATATAATTTGTCCTTAAAGTTCAGTGAAATAATTAAATTTATCTCCTTAAAAATAACAAGGTAAGTTGAAGAGGGTAAGTTAAATTTATAAAAAAAAAAATCTCTCATCAAACATTCCTTTTTATCAATTTATTTCAATTAAATGTACCTGAATCTTGAAGCTTCATTAGTTGTGTTGCTCGTAGGCTATAACGGAAATGAAAGAAAAATCACGATGAACAGGCAACAGGATAATTTTCTTTTAATATTTCTCAGATAAGAATATCAGACAAGCAATTTGTCTTTATTTAGATTAAAAAACACGATGAGTAATTTGTCTTATTTTTCAAGGAAGAAAAATGTTTGGTAAGAAGGATGTTATTACTTGTTTATTTTCTGTTTTATTAAAGTTTTAAATAAAATATATATATATATTGTATATATACAGGTAATTGACTTTGCTTTTCTTAATTGAAATATTATTAAGTTTTTAATTTGTCAACTCAGTAAAAACTATACGGGTGGGCGGAATTAAAGCTTTAATTTTCCGATTAGTAAAACAAGGATATAACTAAACATATGGTTGGATAAAATCTTACAAATGAAATATAAGTTGAAAGGGAAATTTTCTTCTTGTGTCATTTATACATAAACAGCACCGCACATTCAACTTGTCTTTAGGAAATTGTATACATTCGGTCTGGAAATTTAACGGATT
Source organism: Symmerus nobilis (assembly GCA_027564815.1). Taxonomy (NCBI): domain Eukaryota; kingdom Metazoa; phylum Arthropoda; class Insecta; order Diptera; family Mycetophilidae; genus Symmerus; species Symmerus nobilis. The sequence goes on from JANTOP010088407.1 coordinate 10,784, forward strand.
TGTTTGTCTTTTACAAATTATTGAACATTTAAAAATATGTCAGGACAAAATGTCCTGTTGTTTTTATTCTTGTATTTAAAAGGCACGCAACAATAAATCTAACCGGCAAACCTTTTCTAAAGGAAATAATTAAATTTAAACTGTTTTATTACAATGTGGAAAATCAGCTTTCTGATCGTACTACATAAACTCCTTAAATTCTCTTAATGTTTAATACTCGCAACTCGTCCTATCTGCACCGTTCAAAATTTGACTTTTTAATTTTTTCCAAAAAATTTAAATATTTTAATTTCTTGTTTATTTTAAATTACACAATTAAACCGAATATCCCGAATAAGTGATTCTTTGTGTTCCGCCCGATAACTACTGGAAATGGGTTCACAGAAAAAGCGTCGAGTCAGTTGAAAATTTTCCTATTATATTTTCGGTTTTTCCGATGTTACTACACTTTTTTTTTTTTGCCCAAGCGATTTTCCTTTTTTTCTAGTTGCCTTATTCTGGTTAGATATTATTGTATTTTATCCATGTTTGAAAAATACATGGGAATTTAATGGATATATTATATTTTTGGGACACATTATATCTATAGACATTGATTTGGGTGACGCGCAACAGGCAGATTTTCGGTGGACGCCTTTACATAAGAATCCTAAAATTTCCATACTATATAGCGTTGAACTGAATTTTCCCGATCAGCTGAACCCCTTTTTTCAATGAAATGATTCAGCTTGAAAATGTACCTAACGGAAAACATCTGATTTTTATCCCTTATCGAGAATTTTCCGGGGAAAACGGCTTCAAATGCTCAACATAAAACACCTGTTAGAAACCATTTATTCAGCAATTCGATTTTCCGATAGGGAAAATTCGGAGCTACCGTCAATTTTCCCCTCTTCTATATAACCGATAAAAATTTTCATTCAATAAATAGTTTTCCTTTCACAAATTTTTTTTTATGGATGAACGGGACCGGGGAAAGAAATGTTTATATTTTATTCTGGCCGATGTGTCGAGAATTTTAATTTTTAATTTTCTCAATTTTCTTTTTTATTTGAGTTGTTGGGAAATTCATATATAAAATTAATGTGATGATATTATATCGTTCGTATGTTAGCTTTTTTTTTTTTTTTGGTGGGCGGAAACAGCCCTCTAATAATGGGGCATGCTTAGATTATGTCATACAAATAGAGTTTGCGTAAAAACTATTTTCAGTTGAAGTTTTTCCAATTTTTTTTTGTTGCCATTCGACTTGTTGGAAAATGAAATTAAAAAAAAAATTGAAAATAGTCGTAGTAAAATTATGTACTCACAATCTATGTTTTATCTCAATGAAAATGATATTTTTCAACTATGAACCCGGGATGCATCTACTCTTTAAACGCCTTATATTTTAGAAAATTAAAGTTGATAGATCATTGATTTATCAATCAGATTAATATCGATCCTAACTTTACTTTCAATTTATTTTTCCGGCATGCCAATTTAATTTCAAATTAAATGAAATCATTCGGGGAACTCAATTTCAATGATGAACCGGATTTATATATACGCAAGACGATGGCAAGAAAATCGATATTATTTATTCTTGATACAAAAGCTCTTGATTTTGTACATTTTCTATCGACCTTTTTTTCTATATTTTATTTTGGATTAAAGGATCATGATTACCTATTCAATTTGTAAGAATATTGTATTCTCTTTCCCTAACCCTAACTATGTTACTCGTACTTAAGGTGACCAATTTTTCCACCAAATATCAGTGGTATATCCACTGATACAGAAAATTAATCTGTAGTAATTAAGCCAATATATTAAATTAAATTAAGTAAATTTAAAATATAAGGGAATAGGGAAACCCCCTGATTAATTACAGAAATTATTCGAACAATATCCAGTTGTAATATGAGATGTTGCGATATGCGGCAGGTATTTTTTCAATGGATATTTTAAGGGATATATTTATAGGAAAAATTCTAGGATATTGAGGAAGGTAGAGGAGAAGGGGGTAGGTAGTCATTTACAGTAATTTTCTGTAAAGCTAAATTATAATTCTAAAGTTTGAAAATAAACAACCATATACGTAAACGTTACAATTGCCTATTTGAAATTCCGAGAAGATATTACTGATTTGAAATTTTCTAGGGGTAACTTCAATAAAAATCTGATAATCCCGTGAAAATTAGAATCAATATAATTTTAATCACTCATAATTAGACATCCGAATTAATGATAGATTTATAGATTCTCTCCTATCATGATTCAATTATTCTCATATTATTCTACAGTTGCGCTTAATATCAACCTAAAAATAGTACCGTAGGAGATGAGAAACGTGAAAAAAAAAATATATCAGATTGGTGAGGACAGAACTCTCAATACATCGGAAAAGTATACGAGTTTATCAAAACTCGTAAAAGTTATAAAAATTTGGGAAATTTCACGAATATCGGAATATTATTAAAATTGCGTAAATGTTGGAATTTCTTTCAAATTTTTTTCGACCATTAGGAATTATCTCTCCATTTTTCCCTTTTTTCCCAATAACAATAAGGTGTGATTTGAGTGATCTATCAATATCTTAAGATCAGGTGATCTCCTTCCTTCAGGGGCTATATTTTTAAATACATGTCAAAAATCGGTGTGTAAAAAAACCAATAAATTCGATCGATCTTCGTTCAAGATTAAAAAAGGCTAATTTCAAAAACTACTAATTCAATAAATTCCAAATATTTCTAAATAATTAATTCAAATAGATTTTGTTTATAAATTTTCTTGATCAATTTACCCTTTGTTTAGAGGAAAATCATTCCTTTTCTGTTTCGAATAGAAATAGAGATAAATCTTCGATTTCGTCGAATATTTCTTACAGTTTGGTGGAAAGTTTGAATTTCCGGAAAATTTTCTTATGGAACCAAAAAATCTGATTATGACAAATAATACCTAAGAATGCAGTGAGGAATATATGAAAGAACATTTTGCTAAAAATCAATACTCTGATTATATGTGGGTCGATATAAGAAATACAAAAATAAACGGTTACTTTTGAAGGAAACCGTTTTAAATTATACGATAAATTTATAATTTCAAAATTTCGAAATGGATTCAAATAAAGCATAACTTAGGCGATTTACTAATACCATAAGTTCAGGGGCCCGCTTCAGAACTTATATTTTTAAAATCCCTCCAAAATTTAAATTGTAATCGTTTTACTACCCTCTTGACAACAATATACTTATACCAAATTAAAGCCCGTTGTCCTCCTTTATTAACATTTGGTAGCTAAGTGATACTAAATAAATTCATATGAAAAGCATAAGACTAATTAATTAAATTAAAAAAACACCTTCATATTTTGACTAATTTATTAAATATTTATTTTATGAAATTATATATATGTTATATGTTGGCAGGCCCAGGCCACATAAATTCTGCAGCACAAACTCATTTTCAGAACACCACATGAGTAAATTATTCATAATTGCCTAAAAATTATCTCAATCAATTACTCGAATTTACAGCAATCCCAAATTTACTAAAAATAAGGAAATTTTATAACAATTAAAGGAACCTGTTATGAAGACTTTTTTTATTATAAGGACCGTTTTTCCAGGATAAATTTCTGGATATTCTTTACATCAAAAACTCCTTCAAATTTCCCGATTTTCAGACTATATTCGGAATATTGATTCAATTTTTCAATCTAAAATTCCCTGACAATCCGAAAATTCGCCACCTTATCATCCATCTACACATCATTTCAAATCAATATTGGTATTCAATTTCGATTGTCCTATATTTAGATCCCTTGTGGTACCGTACAACCAATATCGTGTAATTTAAATTTGATTAACTGAAATTGGAACCCCATTCGATTTGTCCAAATTTATAAATAAATTTGTAAATAAATTAGTGACCCAAACGAATCAAAAACAACAACGAAAAAAAAACTCATTACCATTATATTCTAATGAAAGATTTATCGAACGAAAAACTTTTGAAACAGAAAAAACGAATATAATTGAATAATAAATATTTTTTTTTTGGGGGGGGTAAGAAGCCCTAAGGATATACACTTCGGTCTGATTTCGTTCCGATTACGATACGTACGATTTGAATAATTATATTTGTGTCATCCCCAAAAATAAAATAATAGAGAAAGGACAATACTAATCATACGTGTGCCTAAATAAATTCAAAACACCGAGGTGTGGGGGGAGGGGGGGGGGTCACCACAAATCAATATTCCTTAACAAAATTACCATATAGAGTGACAGTGACAAAATGTATTAATACCATAGTAACTCGACCATAGCAATATTTATTTCATTTTCACTTGGTACCATCAATCCTTTTGTATATTTTATACATATTAAATGTATAATATTTATATCCCCCTAATATGAGTATCTCTTCTAAGGATACATATTAGTTTGTTGTTGTAAAATGATAATAAGGATATTAATATGAGAAGTACGAGTTAGATAGTTTAGCCAGAGAGGAAAACTGTTCCGTTTTGTATAAGATGTCAGTTCAATGGGGGTGTGATAAAATTTAGATATCTCCTTCCCATTTCGGTTGAAATTTTGTTGGGTTTGGGATGCACAATGGTCAATCAATCTTGTTCAAATTAAATTTTCTTCGGATATATTCAAAACTCACTTGAATATCTAACCGTACAATTGTATAAAGTATCATATATCCTGACTGGGACATTTTGTGCATAGAATATATTCAATATTTTGATTTTTTTTAATTATTATTTTCGACTAGAATTCTATCCGGTATATTTAGGTATATAAATAATATGTAATTTCTGCTATTTCTACTACGAGACAGACCTGCAGACAGATATTATTATTAAGTATAAGTAAATAGGAAATTAGGATGAATTTCCGAATAAATTAGGGGGGGTGGAAATGTTGAATTATGGGAATTGGCAAATTAAAATGAAGTATCATTTTATGGATTATTTCAAATACTTGGATACAAATCTATTTGATATTAAAACTGGTCTTAATATTTAGTCTTATTGCAATAAATAGTAGATCTTATTTTGAATCACATTCCTTATTATCGAAACAAACTTATGATAGGGAGCGATACTCTGATCTATACTATCGAGATTAATAAAAATTTACATTCTGACTAAAAAGCGGTTCAATTCGTCTGAAATTATATCCCTGACCTGACCTGTACCGATAATTTCTTCATGAAATTGGACATGTAATAATAAATAATATCATTCGATATACGGATATAACTTGCGAAAAGTTGAATTTAATCTAAGAAAATCAAAAATTCTGTTCGTACCAAGAAATTTAAATCGGATACTGCTACATTGGATTCTGATTTCCCGGTAATTTTCTTCGGATCAACAAAAAAGTAGTGATGCAGGAAGTTTATAAAGAAGCTGAGGAAAAATACAAACATATCAAAATTAAACATTTGGCACAAAAGCTCTGCAAAACTTAAAAGCTCCCGGGAAGCTTTATGTTCCGAAACTTATTTTTACGCTTTAAAATCTATTTTCTTTCCAGACAACGATCAATCGAAATTTTAAATTTTCCCATAAAAAAAATGCAATAATCTCGAAAGTTCATTGAAAGCTTAAAATTAAAATGTCGTTTTATATAATTTGTAATCAAATTTTTATCTGATTTATTAAATTTAATTGAGATTTGGAATTTTCGCAAAAATCATATCAAGACTATTAAAACCGCAACGAAAGCTCAAAGTTTCGAACTCAATTTCTTACTTTTAAAAACCTATTTTCTATCCATATATCGAACCTTTAACGAAATTTAAAATGTTCATAAAATAAAGCTTTAAAATCTCGAAAGCTTATCGAAAGCTCAAAACTAAATTGTCATTTTATATAATTGGGAACCTATTTTTCTTTCCATTAATTATATTAGATAAAATAAGAAATGTTCGCTAGAAGCCTTCCCAATCCATTGTGAGCTTAAAGAAAGCTCTAACTTTCGAACATAATTTTTTACAATTTAAAGTCTATTTTTTATCCAGTAATCGGACATTTCACGAAATAAAAAATTTTCCCAAAAAAATGCTTCAATAATTTCATGTAATGTAAAATAATATTTTAATTGAGAGCTTTCGATGCGCTTTTGGAATTTTCTTAAAGCTTTTTCAGAAAATCTTCAATTTCACTGATTTTAAATTATTAGGTTGGAAAATTAGACTGCTCTGATTTCTGTATAAAGCAAAATCACTAGCAATTTCCTAAGATAATAATATTTATACAGAATAATTGAAGATGGTTTAAACATCCAGATTATTAACTGGGAGAAGTCAGTATGATTTTCAAATCCCAAACCTCATTTCGAATGGACATTATGGACATTATGCTTGTTAATAATCTAAAAACCTTACCCCACTTCTAGATTAGCTAGATATCTGAAATTTTGTACATATATTGATATGATAATTTCTAAGAACCTCAAATTATATTCTGACGACTTTAAGGAAGGGAACTTTTATTGTCGAACATAATCCGATTTTAATTTCCACATTCCAATAGTCGAGTTATCTATCCAACTATCATCATTATTACCCATAAATTCCCGAATGATCGTTAAGAGAAACCATTACAACGACATAATGAAGACATATCTACCAAATTTACCCGAAAGTATATGAAAAGCTTAACACAATTTTAAGTGATTTAAAATAAATTGTGTTTTTCACATTAACACCAAAATGATTTAATATTCTCTAGGATGGGTTAGGCATTACTCTTTTACTGGGTAGTCTAGAAATTTGAATTCTGCCATTAGATTAAATTAAAGAAAAATAAATGGAATACTTTATGGAAACCCTTTAACACCATTTATTTGTTTCACAATGCAAAAAAGGTCCTTATAGTTATTTGCTCCTTGTTTTATTTATTCACCCGGAGCTTTCCTTGTGTTACCGTAATCCAAACAAACAAACCGAGGAAAGGAAACAAAGGAAAAAAAAACTATATTTGATGTGCACCGATAACAACAAAGTCAAAGTGTCACAACCCATTAAAAGCTCCCTTTTCCTATAAAACTCATAAAACACCTTTCCCCGTTCTCTATACATCCTGCTATACAAATCCAGGGTGTTTAGTTTTCCCTTGTTTCGTGTCCCATGCACCAAAGAAATATTGCATGCAAGACAATATTTGAACACCCGAAAAAACGGATTCATTTATCTTCTGTTTGCACTTAAGTGCTTTTTCGGAGAAAATGTATTATTATTTAGAGAAGGGATGCAAGTAAATAAAAGAAAAGCAGGAAGTGTTTTTCCTTTCTCGGTAAAATGAATGGTGCAAAATTTGCTGGCTGAAAATGAATAGAAAGAAAATATAATTGTCAACAGTCTCATCCAATGAGAAAGGATCTTGGTAGCGGAACAAACAAAATTTTGCCGGTGTTAAAATACTTGTTATGTTCTAAGTAGGAAAACAAAGAGATTTTCTTTGATAACCGGTAAATTTTCGAAAGGAAATTTCTATTTTTCTTTTTTTTTTTTTTCATTCAATTCTCCCTTTTCTCAGACACAAAGTAATTGTTGTGTGAATTTCTGTACGAATAAAATGCATGTGATTTAATTTTAAGAACTATAAATGTAATAGGTGGAAAATTCTATTAATGATTTTCTACCGAACAAATAGTTGGAAAATTCTCAATTAAATTATATATAGAAAGTTTATGTTTGTAGGATTTTTTTTTATTCAATTTTAATTTGATTCATTCGAAATTAATCCCATTCGTCACCCTTTTCGATTGTTACAACCGAAATTAATTTTAAATGTTCCGGTTTCAATTCAAATTTATTTGATGTTGAAATTTATATTTTTCAGTTTCAATCAATGTTTTTCTGATATTTTTTTGTATTTGATTTTTCCTTCAATTCATTCAATAATTGAATTTTCATTTGACAAACGAAATAAAATATGAGTCCGTTTTGTATTCATTTTATTTTATTTTCCCAATGGAAACGGGTGAAATTTTCGATATTATTTTTTTAAATTAATTTCTAAACCCCTGAAAATTTTTCATGAATTGGTCTCCATTTCTCATCAATATCCGATCAATGATTTATTTATCTACTGATATTTCACACTGCATTCCACCAATAACCATTCAATACCTAAAAATATGAATTATTACTTGATGGATAATGTCATTATTTGGTGAAAATTCTCGTCCATTCGATCTATAGACGGAAAAATATATTTCTTACTAATGTAAGAAAAGAAAACTTCAAAATATGTCCTGTCCATGCATACTTCCGGTCAAAGAAATTCTTAGAATAAATTTCCCAAAAAATATATTTATTTAATTTTCCTTCTATCTAATACTTCCTACCCATTTTCCGAGAAATAATCAAAAATTTTCTGTACATACAATTTAAAAATAAATTTGGAACAACAAAAAACTCGATACACAAATCAATGCCTTTTCAATGTAACACCAGAACCCTTAAAATGATAGGAAAAAAAACAGGAAAAGTGAAAAATAAACAAACGAAGGAGAGAAAATTTTCATGAAAAATCGACAAATAAAAAGAAAAATCGTATTCTCGTTGTTATTGATTTTATTCAATGACACAAAGATATGTTTTGAGGGAAATTGGAATTGGGGAGGGGATGGAAAACTGAGAATGTTTTTCCTAAAAATTTTTGATAAACAATTTATTCATAAAAAAAATTTATTAATGGCTTGTACTGGGGGTTGTATTATTTTTTATGCTGGACAACTATATAGATGTCCTCTTGATAATTTTTTCCGGGATATATAATATATTGTATATATACAATATACATAGCAACATGTCCATGGTAAAATGGTAAAAACTGTTGCATTTGGCATGAGCTTAAGGGTGGGTGGATTCATATATTGGGAAACTATAATGGGGAAAAAAAATTATTTTCGGAATATCTGTGAAGGGAGAAAAATAAAATAACTTGAAAAATTTCCATTACGATGTAATGGCGACCGGATGGAAAATATGATCGAAAAAAAATATACCATTCGTTGGCAAAAATTTGTCACTTCCACACGGTATTTGTCACATTTTATGTATACCGAATGGTGTGAAAATATTCCCTATTTACAAATGGACCATTTTTTTCCCACCCAAAATCGAATCTCTCTATATATTTTTCATTTTAATTCTGTTTACAACTCATACATAAAATATAGATTTTTCCAACAACTTTAGGGGGGGGGGGGGGGG
>JANTOP010088418.1:0-19995 GCA_027564815.1 Symmerus nobilis
CGTAGCCTATAATATGTTGTAAAAAATGTATTGGTTATGGATCAATAAAGTATTGTTGTCCCAAAAACGCCTATAATTATAGTTGGATTATACGTGAAATTCTCGGTATTTTACCTATCCTTTTTATCAGTGTAGAATTAAAATTGTAATACAACTATTCAACTTATTTAATAGTTCAACAAATATATAAAATTTCAAACCTAATATTCAATCATTGATAAGTCCAATTTAATTTGTAAGATCTTTAAGCAATCTCCTTGCGTACCTTCTTGCTAAGGTATATTTATTTTATTAAATTGCTATATTTCTAGTAGTTACTCACCTCAAGCACTGTCTAGAATTTCTTTTTTTTTTTTTATTTTCAGAGGAGTTCAATAACGTACACCGTGACACGAGAATTTTATATATTAGATAGATTCAGAGTGCTTTAGTATACTTAATATTTTTTTTTTGAAATATTTTACACAATTATAGGGTTGACATGAGTTTGTAAAATTATAATACTTTCATTAAGTTAATGTCAACCCATATAAGAGGTTGTTTCAAAAAATACTATTGAAATAATATTGTGAGTCAAGTCATTACCAATAACATGGAATGATTATTGTACTCATCAATTAACTGTCTTCAAAGTTAGGTTGCTAGCACATATATCTATCGCACCGCATACATTTCAAAGCAAATTAAATGTAATTTCGCATAATAACATTAACCATTAAAAAAACGAGGGCAACTATTTAAGCAGATATTTAATGCATATCAACGATAAAAAGAATAAACAAATTTTATTATGAAAATAATAAAAATTATTAGCAGCACCTTCCTTATACTTTTATATTTTGGTAATAAAGAATATATTTTATACATAAAGAACATATTTTTTATAACAAATTTTATTGCAAAATATTACAATTTGTAGTTGAATTGGGATGGTTTCTTTTTATATTTTTGACCATTTAGCTTAATTGTTAATATTTACAAATCGTGACGAAAATTATAAAGATTAATTTTATTCGGAATTAACATTATGAAATACGAACAGGAATTAAATTTCTAATACAATTTTTTTTTTGCAATAATATTTCAGTGTCAAATACATGACCATAAATCATATGATTAAGATATAACATTTTTCTTAATTGATTATTTTTATATATAGGTACTCGATCTATAAAAAGATGAGAAATAGGCACACCTTATACTTACTTGTATTTGCTTGTTTATGTTATGTTATATTTACTTCCTGCCGAGAGATAATATAATTTTCTACCATTGCCCTGAAAAACTGAGGCTTCAAAGAACCGTAGATTGGAATTATCAAGGATGCTCGGAATTCCCATCTTTCTTGTGTTCATGGCTCTAAATAGAATTGAAACCTTCAAATATCAATTATTAATCTAATGACTGTAATTGAAAACATACCAATATAATATTACGACGTTGCAAGACACTAACGCCGAAAAATTAAATGAGATTGGATTTTAACTTCCCCTGTAAAATTGTGTACATATTCAACTTGAACTTCAAAATTTATTTGTTCAAGTAGACTTGAAGCAAAATTGTAACCATTTATATAATGAAAATATAGGCATAGCTCGTTTAGCGCTTACGGTAGCAAAAAGCAAAGCAAAAAAAAACGCTACATGTCGAAAGTGGCTCACATGTACCATTCAAAAAGCTTAAATGTGCCTTATATACCTTAAATGATATAAAAGATAAATTTCTTTTTGGTAATGTGACTGACATTTATCCAATCATGTAATTAGAGAGACTGAAACAGCACTAGCAGAGGTAGCGTTAATATAGGTATGTATATTCTACAGGTCAATAATCAATTTTCGTATGATTTCATTTAATTATAAAAAATATAATTGGTAATAAAATAATTACGACTTTTTATAATTCAACAAATTGTCAAATTTCAAAGAGTTATAAAAATACCAACAATAAACAATTTTTATAGTTTTAAGTAGATACATATATATACACCACAATTATTTAATGTGTATATAACAAGTGTAATAAAACTTATGTGTATTTTTTTGTTCTATGATAATATCCTATAGTATAAAACTGGAGACTGACTCACTGATTCGCGGGAGCGGATTTTAAGCGAATCTTCCATATACAAAGTGTTCGAACAAAATTATTTGCAAAAAGAGAAACCCATTTTCTTGCAAACATTTTAGATTCAAAACTAGGAAAAAATGATTAAAACATTTCTTTCAAAATAATCGCCAATAGTATATATAATAGTTTTGACATAAAAAATCCATGAGTTCTAAATATTAGTAAATCGTTATGAAATTTTCTAATTCATACTTAAACATAATTATAAAAACTTTTGTGTTTTTATAGATAGATATAAGCTCCGTGTTGTTGTTTGGGCCATCTGAGTATTTCTATAGTCTAGACTCTAGACTCTAGATTTCTCACTGGTGATGATGACTAACTACAATGTTTCTTCTAGTTATAAAATAAAAATCGCTTCTTTCTTGGCCGATACCAATATTTCTTCTATAAAATAGAATGTTAAAATTATGAAATTGAAAGCAAATTTAAATAAAATTGTTTATTAAAAATTGAAATACGATATACGAATCATGATATACGGATTATTTCATACAATTTTTTAATAGATTTTAATAGTAACTACGAATAGTTTTCAACATTTTTTCGTTCCCTTATTTTACTACTCAAGAATTTCAATATATACTTTTACAATTTATATTTCAAAATTTCTAATATTATTCCTGCAAGTTCCTGCAAGACTAACTAAAAGTCCCCGTAGTTTATACTATACTAGTCCTATTATATTATAACAGAAATAGATATACATCCAGATACCTTAGCTTACACTATTAAAAACAAAATTATTATCATGGGATCATGTAATACACTAATAAAACTTCATATTGGACAAAATCAGGCTTAGTAGAGCTTTTGATGAATTTTATAATAAATTAGACCTGTTAGATGACATTTGTACCTCACCATAAATATTTCTAATTTTACGATGTTTTTTTCTATTAACATTTCCTAGAAAATAATTATTTCATAAACCTATTGATTGTTTAATAACTATTAGGAAATTAATAATTTCTTATCTCGACTGATAAAATATTATTATTAGATAAATATAAATTGAGTAGATAAAGTATACCCACTATAATAAACTAAAGATATGAATAAGATATGCCAATGAGTTGAGTTTTAATTACATTTACACGATTTTATGATTTTACAGAATCAGTTATTCGTTAGTTATGGTTTTACAGAATCAGTTATTAGTTCGAAGGTTTGGGGAGCTGAATAGTAGCATTACAACTAGTAACAATATAACTAAGGGTTAACAAAATAGCGGCGTCTGCTGGAATATCTAAATCTAGATATTCTTCTATATACAAATCTAGATACAAATTTACTATCTAGTTCCGGGCTAGCTAACAACTGCAAGAAAATGTAAATTCCAGCAATAAGCACATGTCGACTCACCGCAGTCAAGGGTTCCTCAAACCTGATTTTAACCTGGACTTGGTTCAGTTTAAAATGAATATCTAAGGCGAGAGGTGAACATACAATTCGCCTACCGGAATCTGTGCGGGAAATGATTATGTATAATAACCGCTCACTATATGAACATAATATTGATTGATTTTTCTTGATTTTGTTCTTACTCTTTTCATTTCTTTTCTTAAAGCTTTTTTATAAACAAATGACAAGAAACGCTTGCACTTATCAATTGCTCACACTGAATCTTTACAAATTTCGAATTGGAGATAATAATTTTGAACTGCCAAAATTGTATAGCGGAAAAAAATATTAATTGCACCCTGATTGAAAAATTATATTTCAAGACTTTCTTTATAAAGTAAGTCATTTTTCAATTTCAAGAAAGTTTTATTTTTCTATTAAAAATAAACTCCGGATTTATCCGTGCAAATTTTAATAATTTTAATCTTTCGGGTTGCTATATATGTAGTATTTGTTATACGGTTATGTATATATACGCATATTTGTAGTAGGTAAATATATTTTGACAATTAATCTGTATAATAAACATTTTAAAACCATCAACAATTTATCTCACTTAATTTAACCGACTCAACTATTATTTCTATTGCTAATAAGTATCTATTAAGCGAAAATAATAAAAGACTGAGAATAGATATTTAGCAGTCATATAAAAGGTATTAAAACGTATATAATTAACCTAATATAAGTATTATAACCACTAATATAAGTTTACAATCTTTTATTACGATAATATAACTATAATTCTTTATTAAAATAGATGATTAATTTCATTAAAAAAAGTCGAGTTGCGTGACCAAAGACTAAGCAAGTAAGATTGAAAGAAAAAAATCAACGTATCATTTATCAAAATTCATTCCTTCAAAAATTCTTTAAAATCAATAATTCTCATCGGAGTGCCATATAAAATGCAAATTTGCTAAAATGAAAAAAAAATTATTGTATTGTGGTATACAATAAAAATTGGTAGGAGCACAAGACGCAACGAAAAAAATTCGTATAAGTGGATTATCATGTGAAAATTGATTTTAATTAAATTAGCTTTGGATAATAAAAAAAAATAAACATGTTAAGAAACCGATGCAATAAAGCTTAATTTATTTGAAGTTATTATCAAAATTGTTCCTGGGCCCGACTTTATATTAGCGAAAAATATTTATGGTGTCCAGTTAATTCAGAATGGGTTATTTATATTAGCTAAGTATCTCTAATTATTTGAAATAATTTCATTATATTATATCTTGCAATTTTCGAAAATTATCATTAACTTCTGATGTGATATTACCGCCAACCCTTTTATCCACGGTCGTCTGCCCACGATCTCTTATACAATATCGGATGTTAATACGTTACACGCATTCATTACAATATTTCTCAAAATATCCATTCATAATTATAATAATCTGTTAGAAGTGAACTTAAAAACTCACAATGAGTGTTTAAATTTGATACAATCAACCGCATCAAGATTTCTTAAGCGTTTTTCTGTAATAAGAACACCATGTCTTTTACATAATTATATAGAAAAAATATTTAAATAAAATAGCTATTTCCGATATGGTGTCCATTTTTATATAATCGTTCTTTAAACAGTAACATAACAAAGTGTTAGATAAAACATTATACTAAACGAATAAAATATATAACTTAAATACTTTAGTTCTTGTTGTTTTACCAGCATTAAATTTATGTTAATGAGTATTTAATTTGAATATTTAATTATGTCTAATTCTACGAATCAGAGATCCCTTTAATAATTTATCTTAAGAAATGAATTTCACTGAATGAACATCTATCGACTCTACGTTGTATAATGTGCCTATAAAACTAAATGGGATTGATGATAAAACGAAATAAGAATTACTACAAGTTTCTCTAAAGAGTGTTTGTTATCTACTTAGGAATCCGTTTAAAATCATTTTATAAATGATGTGGAGAATCTTAAACTGCATAATTTAATAATTTCTTAACCATATCCTCTGTGCTTTTGTTCCACTCTGTATATTTATATTAATTTATAATATTTCGATACAATGGCTCTAAATAATCAATTATTATAATCGGTATAATCCGATCGATGGGGGTGCATTAGGGCATTTAAACGATGTTTAGTCGAATTTTCAAATAATTATAATTAATTATTTAAATTCATTTTGATCAGAACATCCATCTGATCTTTTAAATTTGTTTCGGATCATTAGTTTATGAGTCTCCTTCTGGAGAATTTGCTGTAGACAGTAATACATAAGTTTCTTGAGTTTTTACTTTAGACACGTTTTTAATTTGGTTCAAAACTTGCTTAAAAACCGTTATTTTTTTTAATTTAAAAGATGGATTTCATAGTACGTGTTAAAACATAGCACTTGATTTCTAAGTTTGTTAAAATTCCTGCCAACTGAAACATTTTAGTCATAGTGGTAGACACGGTGTAAATAAAATGAAAAATATCTAATGAAACTTCAAATATTCGAACTTCACGATGTAGCGAGACAAATTTCAGAATGTAATGTGCTTGAGCGACTCCCCGTATATTTCCTCGATTCTGATCTCTTTGATCACGTGCAAAATATCGGTTAAGCCAGACGATGACTCGGTTTTTCCATAATAGAACCGTGTGTACAAAATTTACGGTGTTCACAATGCTGACAACTCCATGCTGTGTCTGTATGAAAAATGAAAAAGATGCATATAAGATACGTGTCCCAGGATACCCCAAACGATTCATTTTCAATATGGCCGTCCACATGAAGTGGAGTGATCATGCAAAATTCCTTTTGTGAGTAGACATGTTGATGGCATACGATACTTATACACATATTTACCTCCGTTTATTCCTCGAAATAAGTTGAGAAAACAAATTAAATTCGAGTAGGGAAACAAATTTTCAAGTGCACAGTAATGTTCGCAATGCTTGTTGACGCGTCGAGCGCTAATGCTAATGCGCTGAAACTTAGATTATATGAATACAAAAATATGATAGCTATTTGAGTATGGCCACAATTCCACTGTCCCACTTCCCTCCGATTTCCCCTACTAAAATATTATATTATTTGGGATTAAAAGTTTTCATTTTCATGAAAATTTCCAATAATTATAAAATTTGAAATAATCAAATTATCGAATTTTTCTGACTTTAAATTTAAATTTATGAATTTCTTTGATTTTTTTGAGAATTTTGCCTCTCCAGCAATTTACATGAGAATAATTACCTGATTTTGGGAACCAGATCCAGATAAACATAATACTATGTTGGTATACAATTCATTTCGATTAAACATAGTTAATATATTAAGAATATAGAATTTAGTACTTTGAGTTAGGGTGTAAACATTTAATAATTTCGGGATATTCAATTAGTCACGAGTTATAAGGTGTCATCGCATGGGAAGATCGACTTAGCGAGAGTTGACTCTACACTGCAATCAAATTTTACATTTATTTTCAAATTTTGTTATCTCTTCAAAAATAATTACAATTATGTATATAAAATTGAATTTATATCTATTGATATTTTTTATAATGCAGATCTTTTATTCTTCTTACATTCAATCACCATGAACATTTATTTATTTACTTGTTGATATAAACAGATGGTTCATGGTGATAGTGAATCATGGTGTTATTACATCTCACCAGAGAGCTTCATGTACTGTTTCGATTCGCTAAGCTGGATATAAGCGAATCATGAACTAGGCAAATCAGAAAATGATTGTAATTCCACTCGTCATTTTATAATAAATACTTAGTCCACATTTACATTGATCTCTTCAAATACTTATAAAATGCAGTGTTAAATGAAAGATACTTATTTTTCTTAAAACATAAACAGAGTTTATAAAAAAGTTGTTTATTTTAAGCAATATTTGTATTTGAAGTGCCTTATCCTTATAAAAGGGAATTTACATCCTGCTCCTTCCCGTCCTTTAAATATATATTATTATAGGAACATTAATGAATACCTACCTATAATTTAAAGAATATAAACTATTGGCGAGAAAAAAATATTTTCAATGAATTTAGAAATGACGATTTGGAATATTTCCTGAGATTAATTTAACTCCTGAATAACTAATCTATATCGATAAAAAATCGTATATTCTGCTTCTGTATATTTTGGTTTTAAGAATAATTATAATAGTCAGTTCTTGTCAGTCATCTGTTTATTGTTTATAAGATTATTTTTTATTATTTTTGTTTACGTTCAGCAATCATATTTGTCTCAAAATATACTACTAACTTATGTATACCGTTCTACTATATCTATATTACGATATATTAATACTATAATATGGATTTATAGATCAAAATAACATAAAGGCAAACTCTTCATTTAAACATAATTTTCCCACTTTGTATTTAAACATTACAAACAGAAGACTATAATCACCGGATAGTGTATGTGAATGATAGTTATAGCAGATAGTTATAATAAGTACACAAATTTGTATATCGATATTACAATGTATAAAAAAAATATGAGGCAAAAATTTCAATTAATAATATTTATTTAACAATAAATTATTTTCATTGAATCAATTATCTGAATCTGCCAGCTACTTTGTAAGAAGATGGTTGATATTTTATTACTTCCAGATAATATTCTCATAATTATTAAATTAATAATTATGTTTATTTTATTATAATAGAAAAATAAATGAAAGACAGAAGTAATCTAAATACACAATATATACAATATTAGAGAATAGGGAACATTATAAAGATTAATGTGTGCTGTCAAATTAGTGCCACTATAGAATTTTCACAATACAAAATCGATGCTCTTTTACCCACTTTAATTATTGATTTTTTCCGTTATTATATACTTAATACTATCTTGATTGTTGAATAATCGGTTCAACAATTTGTTATCGTAAATCAATTGAATATAATCAAATATTCGTATATTTTTTATATACGCAGCTGATAGAAGGGTTCTTATTAGGTATTCGCATACAGAAAAAGAGACTATTCCTAGCTATTCAAAAGATTTTATCGAACCTTATCAGTTTTTTATTGTTAGTTTATTGCCACACGTTCCACACATGTGTTTTCTTTGTATTATATTTTGCTATTGATGGAATAAAAAAACCCATCGAAGATCAATGAATAATAATTGATGTTCATTTTGGCGATCATTTTTTCTTCAGAAACGCTTACAAGAATACCACCTCAATTAAGTTATCGTTATCTAAATCTATCTAGCATTTTATAACAGTATATTATCTACGATTATATTTACTTAATTCTCTTAACATTAAATTGACATACATATTACAATAATTACATTATGCGAGTACTACTGGGTAATGGTATTATTATGATGTTATTGCATGTTTAAATTATATTAAATTATTGCACTTACATTTAATTTAAGTACCTGAAATTATGTTAAAGGCGATGGGCAAATTTATGAAATAACAATAATTAAATACAGGAAAATTTGTTTTAAATAATTATTATAAAATTGATGGGAATGTGTAATTATACATTATTATATAAATTTTCATTTATTTAATTGAATTGAACTGAAATGTTATTCATATGACTATGAAAGCGCATATAAGGATATTCAGGGGTTTCGAGATTGTTTGCAATTATTTAGCATTAATTTACTGAATATTAAACGACCGTGCATGGTCATACTGCCTAAGTATAAGATTGTGTAATAAATTATTGGACGAATCTTAATCAAATTTAATTCCGGAATAAATGAAACAATTCCGGATTTTCCACATATAAAATTGTAAGATTTGATTTAAACTTATTTAATTTTTACTTAACGATAAAATTGCTAAGTTGCCCCATAGTCGATCTCATATAATTTTTACTTACAGGTGACTATAGGTACCGGTATTGTTAAGAAGAACAAAATTTCAATGGTAGGGTATGATTCTTTAAGAACGTAATCATGAATCAACTGAAGTAACTCCAGAGTTATTGCAGTTTCGATTTGGTCGGGCAAAATTGACAGCACCGCATGCTTGAACTCAGAAATCTCTTCAATAAATTCTACATCATTGATATCTCTTTCATATTTCATTACCAAATCAGCTACTGCTTTTATAAATTAAGTTTTAGTCATAAAATGGAAGGAATCGTCAGACTAGAATCCAAAATCCCCGACAACTTCCATCAATTTCTCATACCTCCAATTCATTTCAATCATCAAAATATCAACTGTCTCGATGATATTGGTACGAATTCCATGCATTTCTAAAATATTTGGCCCATCATCTTCTCCCTCATACAAAAATCTATTCTAATTTCTTGATCATTTGGACGTATTTTCTACTTGCAGAGTAGATGCTAATGTGGAGGCACGCGTGAAATTTTCTTCAAATTCCCCATTGCGAATTCTTTGCAATGAATTTCTCAATCCTTGAATTAGGTGAGCAGCTTTATCCGAACACATGTTTTGATTTTCAGAATCACGCGATTAACTTTACCTAATTTCTTATACCAAACGATGTCTTTCTCTAGTCGTGCACGACTGCGAAGCTTGAAACTAAATTCATGCTTTTTACCAAAAATTAAAAAACAATTTTTTTTTTTCTTTCAACAAATTTCTTCTCGGCAATTAAAAAAAAATTTTTTGTTCCAAATCCGTCAAATTTTGGTGCCCCTTTTGCGATTGCGCCCGAGGCAAGCGTCTCAGTTGCCTCATCCTCACTACGCCTCTGCCGATAAATATCAAGTGTTCATATATTCCGATTTACATACAATTTTCGAAATCTCGGTTCCGGGTTTCTTACCTTGATTTTAGGCAATTTATTTTAGATTCCTGCTATTTACAATTTTTTATAAAATAAATTTGACTTTTAATTAATAATAATTAAATTATTTTTTTCAAAATAGAAATTTATTAAATTTAATTAAATGATGAAATTTCGATGATAATATTTCGAAATCCTATGAAATCGGCATTTGGAGTTTTCGAGATTTTTTTGGGGAATTCGGCCGGAAAGATTTAAATTTAAGTAATAACAAAGGATATGTAGGGCGTATTTAAGTTACTTAAAAAATAAAATGATCGAAAGTCTTTATATCATTCGAAAATGTTCAAAAGGCCAATTATTTCGGGGGTGTTTTAACCCAAATACAGGTCAATAAAGATCATATTTAGAGTCTCATTTATAGATTAACTTTGTGGAACATCATTTCTCGATCGTTTGAAAGGAAATGTTAGCTGCCAGTAAAAGTTTTATTTTTTTATCACATATTTCATATTTTTGTCTTTCATCATTACATCTCGATTATTGAATATTGAATGCATGTGTTGAATTCCAGCACAACAGCCCCAGAAATTTTTAATTTGATCGATACGACTTCGAGGTCAATCAAATCTTGAACTTCTTTTTGTAGTTTATAAAAAGTAACAATAAAATAGATATTAGTTTTCCGTAATCTATATTTTAATGTTGGTTCTAAAGAGAAGTTATTATTAAAATTGTAATTAGATACTATTAACATGTCCATTATAATGTAAATGGGCAACCAAATGACAAAAGAATCTGTTCAAAAATCAATAACGGACACCCTTTTTTTCTAATTTTAGAATAAAATATTTATAATAATCTAATATTTCATTACTTGTCGAATAAAGTATAATATTCTCTCCCGTCAATCTTCGAAATTCATTCAAAAAAGATGAACTGTATTTTGTAATCTAATATATTAATTTATGAGGATAAAATAATTGTTTTTGTTATAGTTATTTAATATATTGATTAGGTAACCGATACATATATCTTATTCATCATTTACTAATTTTTTTTTAAATACAGAAGATTTGTTATCAAATAAAAGAATCATGATTGATATTTTTCTTTTGCTTCAATGAGTTCGTCACTTGTTTTACCGTTGTTGTCTTTTGTTTAAAATTATCTTGATTTCTCTTTGTTTGATGTGTCTCAAGGAAATATGATTTTGTGTTTAGGTTTTTTTTCCTGTCCGATTAATATAATAATAACCTGTCTTATAATTTGTTTTATAAATGATGCGACAAATGGGAGTATTAATGAAACGGTAAATATATAACTGCATAAGAAAATACATTATTTTTCTTATAAACGATTAGCAGAATGATGGTGTCCAAAGATAAGTTGTGTAGGAGTTACTCTTTAGTATAATCTCTCGTAACTTCATTGAGTAAACATTACAGTGAATGATTAGAGGTTATAAATATTGGGATTAACATAAATTAAATTCTTTTAATCTTATGTTCGTACGAAAGAACAATTATATCATACAGGTAGGCCCCGCGTAACACAGTTAATCCGTTTCGTGTTTTATGTAAATCATGTTAAAATGAGAATAAACAAATATTTCATGTAATAATTATATCAAAGCCGTGTTCTACGAACACCGTGTTATTGCAGGTTTACCTGTAATTTATTTTTAAAATACATTTTGTTTTATTTTTTGGGTCAAACGGAAGATAGTTATTGGCGATAAATCGAAAAGTGATAAAGTGGCGTCACTTTCATCTCTCTTTGGGAAATAAAAATTTTCCTATGTTAAAAAATAATTACAAATTGTAGCTCCTAATAACATAAAATAGACCAGTGTACATTTTATATTCATCATAGGAATTAATCATTCTCATGCAACAAAATCCGTTGAATGCAATATAATAATGTTAAACCTACTCTGAAGTAAGTATAGATCTATATATGTTATTAATAATATCCACTTTATTTTCAATAAAAAAAAATTATGTTAATTCAAGTTTAATATTAACAGCGAAACACTACACCAGATAAAGAATGAATGGATGAGAATCTTAAGAAGCGCCCATTAATACCAATAACATGGAAGTGTTAACATTTTTCTTGATTTTTTTTTTCCATGTTCTCCTCTTAAGATATACAACATAATACCCAACATGTTGGTCACAATTGTATGTTATAAAAAGAGAAACAATTTGTACAAAAATAACTGGTATTATAAAGTTTTGAAATTGAAAATCGTGTCATCAATATTTATATAACATTTTTAGAGATTATTAACGATTTTATGAAATTTTAATCGTTAATGTTTCTGTGTTTTGTTTAATAAAAAATCAGAATTTTTGATATAATGGTTTCAGTATACAGACTTATTATAGAGATACCTCTACGAGGTATATTCTATAATATACCATAGGTAGGTCTCACAAAAAAGCTAAATACTTGAAGTATCCATTTTTTAGAGTCTAGGTTTACCATTATAAAGTTCATTGTAGTTTGTCTGTACGAATCGAGTATATATTTCATTTTATTATTAAATTTCCCTTCAAACTGGATTTCTTGCCTTGTTTCCGGTTTTCATAAAAAGCGAACAACTGTAGGGCTTCAATAAAATATGCAACATTTTATTAAATATTTAGGACATTTAAAATGTCTGTATACAACTTCTTGAAATTGTAAATTTATTTTTACTGGTGTACAAGAAAATGTTTGTCCAAAGTGAGAAAATCCTTCTATCTTGCCTGTAGAAATGTGTACATATATTAAATATATTAAGTAAAATACTACATTCTTACCAACGGCGTGCAGTCTAATGCGTAGAAGGAGCAGAGCAGACGTAAAAAACAAAAAAATCGTACCCATTTTTTTGTCGCTGCAAATTGCGAACTCACTCATTGCGAACTTTGAGATTTATATTCCATCCGAATAATTGAAAATCAGTGAAATTAAAGATTTTCTTAAAGCTCACCGAAAGCGATTAATTAAGATATAATTTTATTCATTATCAAGTCTCTTTTATCTCCCAACAAATAAAATAAAATGAAATCGTAAAGCTCTGTTGAAAATTAAAATTTCTACAAAAGCTTTAATGAATCGAATTATAATAATATATGCTTTTAATGAGCTTTCAACAGTTGTGAAGTATTTTTTTGGAAAAATTTGAAATATCGTGACAGCACCAACATCTGGATCTGATATCTGGATAGAAAACAAATTTTAAGACGTAAAAATGAAGTTCGAAACTATAAGCCTTTTTTGAACATACAATGGATTGAGTAAGCTTTTAGCCAAAAACTCCTATTTTATCTACATTTAATGAATCGAATTTAAATTAGATTCCAATAATTTGAAGGTTTGAATGAGCTTTCGTGCTTTTAAATGAGATTTTAAAAGCTTTACTTTGAAAAAAGTTGAAATTTTGTAAAAGGATCGTTATGTGGATAGAAAAACATTTTTAACGTAAAAAATAATTTCGATACTTAGAGATTTTGTTGAGCTTTTAATAGTTTGGATAAGCTTTCTCCTAAAATTCCAGATTTAATTTAAATTTCATGAACCGAATAAAAATTCAATTCCAAATTATACAAAATGACATTTTAATTTTAAGCGTTCAATAAACTTTCGAGATTTTTAAAGCTTTTTTTTGGGAAAATTTAAATTTTCGTTAAGTTATCTGCTCTGCATAGAAAATAGATTTTGAAATGCAAAAACAAAGTTCCGAAAATAAAGTTTTCCAGGAGCTTTAAAATTCTTGCAGTGCTTTTATACGAATAGTTTAGTATTGATATTTGTCTATTTTTCCTCAACTATGTAATTTATAACCTTCCTTCATAATTATACATTTTTTTTGGATGCGATGGAAATAATCGGAAAATCCGGATCAAATATCGCGATGTTAACCCATATTATCCTAGCGTTACCATATATGGTAACGCAAAAGAAAATAATTTTTAATTTTTTATAAAAATTACTTTCACTGGAATTGATGTTTTAAAGTAGGTGTTACTAACACTATTCAGGGATGGCAAAATTGGTTTCCGTTTTGTTTTTGGAATGTAAATAGAGCCATTTAACTTTTGCATACATAAAAACTACATTAGAATGTGGAACAGATTTGGAGATTTAATGCTGTTGGGATTCACAATAAATTTGAAACGTCCGCTTTTGGATCAAAATTAAGCATTTGAAAGTTAAATAAAAACTTTAAATAATTTTATCGATGCGTGAGTTTAAGTACTGCTTAGACAGAAATAAAATGCATATATACACTCAATTCGGTATTTATGCGATTTTATTTTATGCGAGTGATAGTGGCTTTTTTATGCGTTTTTCTGAGGAACGTATCTATAGCATAAAAACAAAATTGAGTGTACTTAGAAGCGGTTCACGTCCCGAGTGATATCGGTAATAACCGTTTCCTCTTGAGGAAACTTTTAAAGATTTTTAATAAAATATGCCAGAAATAGCACTATGCTGTCAAAATCACCGTGCGGTCAAAATCACCATGAGGTGTGCAGAAATAATGACCCTAACAAAATGGTACAACTTTTATCAGTTTTACTACCATTTTCTTATTTCCGTATCTATTTTCATATTATATTATCAAATTTCGTATCTATAATATCTGCAAGGAAAATTGCCATTATTTTTGTCCGTTGGTTATTTAAAAAATTCAAATAATTTAAATAACAACGGACCAGCGGATGATACAAAAAAAAAAACAGCAGCAAAATCGTCAATTTTCAGGGAAATTGAAAAATCAATGAAGATCAAAAGAATCTCACTTCCCAACTTATATGGCTAAAATCCCCTTAAAATTTGACTTGGAAAAAATCCAATGAATTTCGTTGGAAATTTAATTAAGGATTTTGACGGACATTTTTTCTTTTATAATTTTAATAATGGCAGATTATTTCTCAGTAATTGTGAAAAAGTTTTTATTAAAAAAGTTTTTTAATAAAAATTAATTTGAAATAATATTGTTGTTTCAAAAGCCAGTCTATTTTTTGGGAAACTTAATTTTAAATTTTCGTAAGTAATCGGAAAATCTACTTACGTGGAAATAAACCAAACGGTATAATGATAGTATTGTGGATCAAACTTACTTAAAAAAGTAACCCCCTGATTTTAGGTGTCTCGATATAGTGGTACATCAATAAAACAGTGAGTTTTAAGGAAAACTGTTACAATTTTTCGAAAAATTTAAAATTTAAAATTTAAAAATTTGAAAACGGATTAAATTAGGGGATAACCGTAATGATCTATTAATCCCTTAACTGGAAAGGGTCTTAACAATTTTTGTTCGAATTTTTAACGGAATTTTTTTTTTCAAAAGTTTTCTAAACTAATGATGGTAAATCATTTTAAAGTAATTTTCGAAGAGTTTTTATTAACAAAATTTTTTTATCAAATCATCGGTTTTAAAATTTATTTTATCTTTGCCAGAAAATCGAACTTCGGACACTCTCCTGGAAAAATTAAATTTCCGGGAAATTTTTTTAAGGAATCGGAAAAAATAATTATGAAAAATTAAGCCCAAAGCCTCACTGAGGGAACTGTAAAACAAATTTGTTTTTAAAAAGCAACATCCTAATTTTAAGGAAATAGTTATTCCCCGAAATTTTTTATTTGCCACAGCTTTTTCGAGTAAATTAAATTGTAATTTACGGGACTCTTTCTCAACCAATTTTCAGAGAAAGAAGTCTTTGAAGCGGTTTACAAATTAGAAATCAATTTTAGGAAGATTCTAATTTCTTCGTTCAATATTTAACAACTAATTAAAAACTATCATAAAGAGTAGTTTCTGAAAATAGTTATCTCTCGAATTTCAATAAAATTCTGATAATATAGCTTTAGTGAATAATACCAAAAGGATAACCCTGTAAGTCTTTAGTTTGATGAAGAAGCCCCTTTGTTTATTCAATTAAATTAAAAGCAATTAAATGGGCGTATGATAAGATCCGATAACTTATATAAAATTAATTATTTATTTTAATATAAGAAGAAAAAAAACCAAATTGTATAAGCGAAGTGAGATAATTTCTGTTTATTATTAATGTTATTACTTAATCATTTATTTCGTATTGTAGTTCATGGTAGGTACAAATTACAAATATTTCTTTAACCACACCAGATTCATAGCCATTAATCATAAGTCATATAATTTGTAACCCCCACACACTGCTGATGATACATGATGTGTCATTTCATGACAAAATAAATGTGTAATTAATTTGTTACTGTTTAAAAATATACATTAATAAATTTATTTGTTTAAAATTATATTTTAGGCCGTGTATCAATTGGGTCTGAAGAAACATCTCGTGAATTTACGAGTATGCGAGACAGTATATTTTTGGGATAAATTCATAAACTGATATTAATTTCAATTCAAACACACTCGATTGTAATGAGACACATCCTAAGAAAAAAATAATATTTTATATTCAGTGTTTAATTTTTATTTATATTATTATTATTATTCGGTATTGTTATTATTAAATCAGATTGAAACGCTTATAATTCTTTTAAAATTAATATTTACAGTAAATGGTGTTCCTGATTTTTTTAATTTTATTAAGAAAAATTACAAATAAATATATATACGAAACAAACAGTTTGTAAAATTATAATAAATGGATGTTAATGTTAAACGAGTATACTCAATGGAATTATACGTTATAAATAATTTTATTGCAATGTGAAAATGAAGCTGTTTTGAATAAATTAATCATCAGTCAATGAACAAGTCACTTAAGATCATATAAATCAAGATAATTTTATTTTAAATTTAAAACTACTCGAAGAATGACGTTGAAGAATATCGTTGGTAAAGTAACACATTTCTTTATGAAAGAAAAGTATAATCCAGTATTAATTATTAATTTAATATAGAAATATTATATATTTTGAAATTTGATACTTTTTTCATTGAAAATTATTCAAACTTTACAATATAAATAAAATGAAAAGAAAAAAAAATTATTGTTAGCGATCATAATTGTATAGACAATATTTCCTTAAAACATGAGTAGAATTTAAAATAAACAAATAATTTTATAATAGTAATAAAAAACTAGTTTTAAATTTAATTACCCTTATCACTATTTCAAATCATAATTTATGATAATTTGTATGAGGATAATTATAAATTTGTTATACTTATACAATATACATATTAATTTATAATTAGTGATATTATGAGAATTTATTTATTAGCATGATTTAATGTCGGAACTGACTTTTACTGATCATATTCAAGCAAGAAATTCAGAATTTAATTGTGTTAAATATTTCTTTTGGGAAATTTTTTTTTAATTTCATTATTCTAAAGGTAGAACTCTTCCCGAATATAATGCCATTACTCTTATGTAATTGTAAAAATTCTCAATTGTTCATTTGATCAATTGTTGATTTGATAGCAACAAAAAAGGTAGAACGCCGTGTGGGCTGGATTAATTCATTTAACTCTGAAATGTAACAACAACTAACGCGTTTCTCTCGAAATTTTTTTTCTCCATTTAGCCCTGATAACTCTAATCAAATTGAAAAAATTAGAGAATATTTAGAACATGTGTCTATTCGGGCGGAACCTCGAGAAACAAAAAATTGAAACAATTATAAAACTGGTGGCTGAAAAACCACGATTATTTTGTGAAATATTACAGTTTAAAAAAAAAACATTAAAACGTGCAACTTCTGCATTTTTCATAGCTAAACGTGAATTTATACGAATCTTTTCCGAGTTACCGCGTGAAATGATATATGTTCTACATATTATCTGAGATTCAAATAGCCCAAGCAGTTCTTTCATCTTCCTAAAGAGATTCAATATGAATCAGTTGGCATTTGTGTTTATAGGAATGCAAGGCAATTGGTTCAGCCCACCTAAACTAACGAATGGCAGACCTCAGGAACTTTTTATATATGCCTTCAATATCTCGAATATGTACGTCGTAATTAGGAGTCCTTACCATGCTACAATATTCTAAATATCGCCGCACAAACGAGCAATATAAGCTCGCAAGTCCATATGAGTCGGTAAGCTCTCGCAAATCACATAATAAAGCCGAAATCAGAATAAGCTCTTGATATTATAAGGGGGTCACTTCCAAAAAAAACACCTAGGATGTACCTAGAAATTCAGTGCAAAGTATGGTATGCCGAGCAACGGATCAATGAAAATAAACGACAATTTTCTTCAAAACTCTAAAAGATATCAACAAGATTTTTTTGTTGGTTTTAAAGCTGGTATCAATACCTACCGATATGGTAGAGGATATTTCCATATGTTGAGTTTCAGGTTGTGTTTGAGGTTTTTCAAGAATGTAAGAAACTCCAAAATTTATGTTCTTTTTTCATGTCAAAATTCTGAATCCAAGTAATATTCATTAAATTACTCTCCCATAAATGCTGACTTTGGAGGTAAGAACATGTGTTCAAAATTTCATAGAAATCGGCCCAGTAGTTTTCTAGAAAAGTGTATCTAAAATTCAGGTTTTTTGTATGGAAAACGGTTAAGGAAGTGACCCCCTTAACAAAAATCAGCTTTTCATCAAATTATACACCAAGGGCTCTCTCTATACTATACTCGGTTACATTAGACAGATTAATGGAATTAATGTGGCAGCGTATTGTAAATGGCATTTCGAGATATTAAACTCAAGCATGTTCCGACTACATCCAAGAGCTATACATTATTAATGTCATGTTGAAGTTTTTTAAAATCATCGTGACATTTAATGCAGGTAAAAATCTTCAAGTCACAGTGTACATTATATATCTTGAAAATTTGAAGATATCAGGGATATCGTTAACAAAGAGGCAAAACAAGAGAGGACTTAAGTGGCTACCTCGATTTAATCGGAATACAAATTGATTCATATGTAGTTATTAATCGATACTATAACTATTTGAGATCGGTTAGTATAAAGGTACGATCCAATCCAATCTAATAATGATGCATGCAATCCGCATGAAGGTTGACTCTATTGAATCCCTTGCTCATATGAATATAAACGACACCTACTTGATATCCAATGTCGATAGTACTTAATGTAAAATTTGTGAGCTCAACAAGGTTCGTGGCGGTTGATCTACCTTTGACGAATTCATGTTGAGAGGCAGATGTTTCACTTACTGAAAATGATGCACAAGGGAGCTGCAAAGACCGTGAGCATCTGCGAGTACAAAGAAAACAAATGCAATCAGGCCCGTTTGATTTCTTAATATCGAGGTTTTACTTTTTCTTCATTTAATTCACCTATGTCAATTTTGTTTAGAACAGTTGGTTCATTATTTGAATTAGCAACAAATATTTTTACTCTAGTGAACATCTTGAGGGTAATTAACAAACAGATTGCAAATTTCAGCCCCGCCCGATGCTGTCATGGAACCATGCCGCATTGTTGAAGGAAAAACGCTAGATTTCTTTTTTGTATTAACATACCTACATCCATACGCGGGTACGACTTTTGGCCGTCGCTTTCTTTTTTTCGCGCTGGGCAATATAACTCAAAAAGTAAATAGAATTGAAATTTTGTATACATTTATGTATTGTAGGGTAGGCTGGGGAGGTTTGACCCTAATTTCGCATAAACAAGCTTAATTTTCAAAAAACATTGAAAAATGCAAAAATGCCATATGAAATAATAATAATATACGTCGCAAAATGCTATTAATTTTTGCAAATTTTAAGGAGTGTAATTAAAAAGTTATTTGGTGTTTACTGAGG
>JANTOP010088429.1:0-19991 GCA_027564815.1 Symmerus nobilis
TCGACATTGCTACAACGTCCAGAAAATGTTGACAAAAAGTATTCAGTACCACTATATTGTGACAATGTATTTTAGACTTAATATTATTTTTTTTACGTTTTTACGACATTTTGCGATGTTGTATAGATATTGTGTGCTATTAGGGATAGTTTGTTTAGTTTGTAATGCTACGATTACAGATTTTTAATACTTTGGTTTCTCGTCACCAACTTCATTATCATCACACCCCGTCCATTGAATGTCTAAAAATTGTCAAAATGGGTTGTGCAAATAAGCGTTATGAGCAGATAGATAGCTTGTACTTTAATATTCATATATCTAAATATAAATATCCATTTCCATATCCATTTCACATATATTTGTATTTATGCTCAATGTCATTATGTTTCTTTTCCCATATTTCTGGGGGTGGTTATAGGGAGTGCTAATACTAAATTCATTGAGTTAGAAATGTACGTTTAAATAACATAGCCCGTAAGGCGTTTAATTTATATTTACTTCCATCAATGGGTTAGTATATAAGGTATAATTTTGCCTCCCGATCTGATCCGATTCGAAATTTAATATACTGAATACAGTTGAAAATTATCTTAAAAATAAGTGATATGATTATAATACAGAAGTTTGTTCTGTTGATGTGAATGAGATTTCAGGACCAAATGTTTATGAAATGCGTGTTGAATGAAATTATAGGATTAAAATTTTTTCTTCATATTTTCGGGTGGGTGTGATTGTGTATTTGAAATACATAAAAATAAAATAATATTTAAAAAAAATGTTGTATCCCAACCTAATGCTGGAAAATGGTTTGTTATTATGATGAGTGTGACATGGATAGGTCTTATATAATATATGTATTGCTTAAGATTGGAACGTTTTTGGGAAAATATTTATCGGGAAAATTAATCAATTTATATGTCAAAAGCAGCAAATATTTTACCATTACATCGTGCCACGGCGTTCAATTGCTCATGGGTTTTATGCTTACTTAATAATTTATCATTATTTGGATTTGGATACAAATGTGTGTATCTATTTTATAACCGCCCACATACCGACATAGATTATCCCTATTTTTTTCATTTATGATAACTTTTTCTTATCAGACGAGCATGTGGATATGGAATATTTATCATCTGACTTTTTAGCGTTATAAAGTCTAAATTTTGCATATTATTTATTATAGACATTTATACTAAGCCGACCAGATTTCGGATTGGTAAAATAGGACAACACTATCGAAGCAAAATAAATCAAAAATTCCTGAATTTTAGATAGATCAATCAATCAATTTAATCACAATAATTTCAAAATCAAACTCAACGATTATTACTACAAATTTGAAATATGGAATATGCAACGATGTGATTTTGTGTCAAAATGTGATTAAATTTGATTGAGAATATGGGACATTCTACACTAAACTGAACTTTGAGGAAAAATATGAAGTTGCTATATTTGATGATACGAAGGTGTCATTGGATTAGAATAATGAAAGAGAATAATAGAATTAAGAATAATTAAATTTTTAAAGAACCTATAAGTACTTGTATGTAATCTTTATTTCAAAAATTTCACGTTTCCAATTTTATTCCATAAACTGATACACTTTTTTGCTTGGATTGATTGCCAAAACTTCACGAAACATATTTCGTATAAAATTTTTATGCCAATATGCGATTTAAAGTTTAATAATTTTATTCTGAAACATTTACGGCGGTTGCACATTTCTTGAAAGATCTTTATTTTGGCCAATTTTTGGTATACGCAATCGTACATGGAGAATACCACTACCATTGTGTTGATAAGTCAATTTCGACGTTAGGCGACTTAACCAGTTAGTGCTTTTGACCACAGACTTCTTTTATATACTTTGTGTATATGCAAAAACAGTATGAGTGTCCCATCCGTAAGCGATGAATGTCCCATATACAATAGGGGCTAGAAAACTTACCAGCATATGCCGATTGCTTGAGCAGAAAATGTTCGTTGCGATTCGGACATTTCAAAACTGTAATAAAACTTGACAAAAGATAAAAAATTCTAACTAAAAATTATTTTTACTATTATTATAAAAATTTTTATGATGACACTGACCTGAAAGAATTTAACGTCTGGTCATCTTATTTTCACTGACTACAAAATTATTCAAATTTATATTATAAAAATATCAGTCGGTAATTTGTGGTAGGTATCAGGCTATAGTCGTATTTGCTGGATATACAAAGTAGAGGTCATTAGGTTATGGGTATTATTTTATGATTATCATTTAATATTACTACTTTGTAGTAGAGAGTTCAATTTGAATAATGTAGCATATTTATAGTACATATACTTACAATTTTAATATTGGAAAGATTTGACATCCAGAGGAAACGTTCGCAACATTCGAACTGGGATTTATACCTAATGGTAACAGGACGATCAGTAGGTCGAACTAGAGGTAATAAATTAAAAAGCTAGATTAATCATTTGAATGAATAATGTTCAATATTTTGCTTATTAAGATTTCAAAACGATAGTACATAAATAAAATTAAAAATAAAATTTATAAATGACAATAAAACATCTGTATGTTATTGCTAATAATCAAAAATTACAAATTAAATAGTTATCATCGCTTCAAGTAAAAGATTTGTGATTTCTGCCTAACTCTCCACAACATTTAAGCACATTGATCAATCATGATCTTTATGTAAAAGTAAAGACGCAATCCAAGACGTAAAACTTTTTGTATTCAATATAAGTTTATTTTATTAATTTTAATACCAGATTTTGTTTTCAAATTAGTACAAATAATGAGTAATATAAATAATGGGTTTGCTGATAAATTTTACACCCAAATTTTTACATCTAAAGTGTTGAAGCTTATGCTGAAAACTGCAAAATACATGCAAAGTCGAAATCCTAATCAAAATTCTAAAATAAAAGATGATTCAACGGGAGGTACCTTTTCCAATAGGCATTTTTTGTCAGATCACGCGTGACTCGTGTCAAACTATGTATAATGAGAGTTTGATTCAGACAGTATTGCATGCCATTTCATAATGGAAAGACTAACACGGGCACAGCGTCACCAAATTGTACAACTGTATTACGAAAATCGGCGTTCTGATGCGAGAAATGTTTCTCGTGCATTTCGAGCAACTTACGGTCGGCATAATAGACCTAACGAACGCACTATTGCCTATACCGTCCAACAATTTGAAACCCAATTTTCATTATTGGATAACCTGTAACCAAATAGATCATGTCCAGCACGTTGTGAAGAAAATATAGCGGCGGTAGCAGAGAGTGACGATGAGATGACCGTGACGAATCGATTCGACGCCATTCTCAACAGCTTGGCTTGTCGTATACAACAACTTGGTGTATTTTACGTAAGGATCTTAGCTTAGAAGAGTACAAAATCAAGCTTGTGCAACAATTGAACCCGCCAGACCTTCATTTTCGTCATGTTTTCAGTAAATAGGCTCTGGAACAGCCCTATGAAGATCCGCCGTTTTGTCGTAGAATTTTGTTCAGTGATGAGGCCCATTTCTGGCTCAATGGGAACGTCAATAAGCAAAATTGCCGTATTTGGGCTGATGAACAATCCGAAGAGTATCAAGAAGTACCATTACATTTCGAGAGAACCACCGTTGGTGTGGTTTATGGGCCGGTGGAATTATCGGTCCATATTTCTCCAATGGCACCCGGTATCGCGCCATGATAACTGGCTCCCTGAAATTGAAGCCCGTTATGTCGGTGACATCTGGTTCCAACAGGACGGCGCTACTAGCCATACAGCCCGTGCAACAATGGACTTATTGACAAATAATTTTAATAATCACCATGTATTTCACAGAATAGTAGGACTAGCGATTGCTTGATTTAAATAAAATATAAAGTCGGACTTGCGGTCTGATTTTTACTAAAACCGGAAAACAGAATTTCGACATGAGAGTAACGTCATTATATTCGGGAAGAGTACTTCTTTCGAAAAATGGAAAAAAGAAATCGATTTTACGACTGCCAATTACCATTTAAGTATATTATGTAACATTATGTAAAAAATTAAAGAACCGCGGACGCGTTAGTGAGTCTTTCTTGAATTTTCAATTCAATGTCTTCATTCAGTTCATTGCCAATTGCAACATGAAGATCATTCAAGAAGTCTGAGAATCATTCAAAGAAGCTATCTGTGAAATGATTATTTTACCAGGTAATTTGATTATTAAAAGGAAGGTCGTCGCCTTATTTATGATGGTCTAGGAACAAACGGCAAAACCAAAGGTAAGAAACAAGAACACCATACTTATTTTAAAACACCATCAACTTCAAATCATTCTATATTCAAAATTATAACTGGTTTCGAACTGAAACGAGTATTACAAATTTGAAATAACTTCAGATTAAGAAAATATGCGAAAACAAATGTTCCTTATCCTAAGCTGCGGAATAAATTTCTTTTGTTAACAATTTAATTCCGTTCTTGAAATACTCTTCAGATCTTGGCAATAAAAATGTGTGAGGTAAAATGATACGACAGTTCAAATGGAAAGGGCCAAAAATATCATTTTCTTTCCCATTGTATCTTCTGGAGCCATACATTTTGCTTGGAAATTTACTTCGTTCAACCTTTAATTCTATTTTTTTAACGTGTCATATATCGGATATCGTAATATTCGGTACTACATTTAAAAAATTGCTCTAAATTCTTCATTTTGACGAAATAAAATTCTTGTGGTGATCGTCATTGTGATATTTTATGATTTTTAAGTAATTTTTGAAATTTCATCGAACATTACGATCTCCTTGATATTTAAAAGTTTTTATAAAATTCATACTAGATATCTCTCGCACTAACAACTTTCAATGGCGACTCTTTACGTACGAAAATTGGAAAACTTGACCCTCGAAAGTAATATTTGAGATTTGGTAATTTTGGTTATGTGGAACATGTGTATTTAGGTAGTTCGATTTTATATGTAAAAATTATTTATTTTTCTTTTTTTTCAAAAAAGGGGAGGGTCTAAAAAGTTGCGCTATACTGTTGTGATCACTTTTGGGGATTTTTTTTTTAAGAGAAATGTTTAGAACTTGCACCAAAGCGATTTGTAATTTATTGTCACTTTTCCGCTAGATATTTTTATCTGCCTAACTGTAAAGTTTACAATTTATTATATAAATTATTATAAAGCTTACAAATCGCTTTAGTGCAAGTTCTAAAAATTTAAAAAAAAAATCCCCAAAAGTGATCACAACACTATAGCGGAACTTTTCAGACCCTTAATTTTTTGAAAATCCAAAATTGTGTCAATCGAAACTCCCTAATATGTATGGCAATATTTCATCTTTGGGGTTCGGAGGACTTCTTGAGTTTTTAAACAATTTCTGCAAATTTTTATTAAGGCGTAGTTTTCGAGAATATTCTCGTATTTTATATTTATATGATGACATGACAACATTTCTGGAAATAGACTAATTTGAATAATTTGAATTAAGTTCTTATGCATTTGTAAATACGATTAAGATGTTAAACCTCAGGAAATTTTTCAGTACTTATTTAATATCATTTTAATAATTACAATTTAGGTGGCATTACTGGACCTGCAAATTATTTACCACATTTTGTGCTGATTTTTAATAATTGGTCGTCCTTTATTGAGAAAATATTTTAGAGTAAAGGTTGCTAAAAATCGTAAGGTGTTTAAGCATAACCCAAAGAGTAATTTTAATATAGGGTTATCAAATTTAGAATTGCATTTTAATATAGGGTTATCAAAATTATACTTTCCTTTAGTTTTGCTAGATAAAAACCCACTTTAAAGTCTATCTGGCCAACATACATTTCTTATAGATACTATTGGTTCACTAATTTATTTAGATGGAAATTTTTCATTTAAAATTACAAATTTAATGACATTTATGAACGGCTGTTTGATGGTTTTATATTTTAGCGCTTATAAAACAATCCATTATTTCAGTTGATACATTTATCGTAATAATGACAAACGGTTGAGATACATTATTGTTCTACGTATACCGATACTTATGTAAATTTTTTTATGAACTTAAAAAAAATTATATGGGATGAATTTCATAAAACGAAATAATGAAGGGCATAAGTAACTTTTACAGAAACTAGTATTACAATACAGGCCAAACCCTCTTTTCAATTATGTTTATATTTTTGCGATACAAAACTCTTGTGTATTTGATTCATCATTAGCATAATCTACAATCAATCACCGAGCTGTCAAGAACTTGTGACTGTAGATTCGATTAGACGGTGATGTATTTATTTCTACTATAATATTTTAATTTTTTTTTGTTCTTGGTATCTACGGACGATATTTTTTCAACACTGCAATCCTATAAATAAATAATAACTGCAAAAAAGTATATCCATATTGCACGCTCACCCTTCATAAAAATCTATTATACCAATTACCTCGATTTTCCAGCCCCCGTAGAACATTACAATAATATGTACTTGGAATTATCTTCTATTCCATAAAGTTATATCGTAAATATGAGAATTGCTTGTGAATTGAAATTGTTTTTACCATCAACTGTTTCTGATTTTAAGTCATCCGATAAATCTTTCTTGTTTCATACATTTCCGCAGATATCCTTGTTTCTGAATGCACCCCAACGGAAATATCATAATTGTAATTCGTATTTGAGTTTCCGTTACATAACATCCTTGATTACTAAATAAATGTCAGACCTGAGACTAGTAAAAAAGCGTCAAATGGAAGATATATTAATGTTAAAAATTCTTTATCGAGATTGTTTATCATTTCTCCAAAAAAATTATGAAAATGTTTAAATGAAAAAAGTTTTATTTTCCTTTCTGATGTCTCAAGTTTATATTCCACAATATTACCGCGATGGGAAAATTAATTTTACTTAGCCATCCCACAATATAAATATTTAAAAACCTAATACACGATTTGAAGGAACACTCTCCTTGGTAATTACGGTTGCCAACTACACTCACTAAAATTAGTCAAATCTAAATTTATTAAACCATGTATCATTGTAAAATTATTTGTAAGGACTTAGGATATGATAGTAAGGACTATACCTGAATTTATTGAATATGTTTAGCTTTAAATCTTAAATTTTACTCGATTAAACTCACGGTATATTCTTGAAACTCGAAAAAGAGAGAAAGAGTTAATATTTTCGTTACTCAATAGACAATTATCTACTCTTCTGATCTTTATTGATTTTTCTTGATCTCCACTAATATTTACTTACTGTTACTAATTTGCTTGACTTTACCTGTCCTTTTCCCGACTTTCTTCCTAATTCTTCTGGCTTTATCCATATCTTGCTCTACAGGTTTCATTCAAAACTTCAGATATTTACAACTCTCAAGTTCATTTTCTCTTGACTATTTCAATGATTCTCCCCATTTCTCAACTCTTCAATTTATCGGATATAATATTTCAACTTTTTCCAACTTTCCCATAACTTACACTGACTTTTGCAGACTTTTTCCTATCTACAAAACACACAATTTCTTGAAACTTTCCCGAAATTTCTTCAGTTATTTACCAATTTTCCATGATCTTTTCTTAGTTTCGGAAGATTTTCCTAGCTGTTTTGCTAACTGTTCTAAAGGGTAAGCGGGTCCCCCCCCCCCCCCCCCAAATTTGGGATTTCATTAATTTTTTTTGAATATTCCTATATTATTTTTGGAACGTTTCTCAGTATTTTTTATCTGCTTAATCACAATGCCGTTATTCTAATCGCAATGTCTTATTGATTTACCAAAAATTTAGCTATTCATCTTGATTTATAGAGTTGGCAAAACTACTGTAATCATACCATACGCCGAATACTACAGGCTAATTCAGCATAAGTGGCGATTTCTTCCTTTGCAAGTGAAATTGACAACAAAAAACGAGAAAACTCATTGAAAAAGTTAATTTTAAAAGATATCATGCGGTAACATTATAAAAATCTACTAATAGTTGAATATAAAATGTAAGGCAAGTTACACAATGAATTATGTATTACTAAGCAAAGGGGAACTTATGGGTTATATTAAAAAATTTCAACTTGCAAGTGGTGTAAATGAACAGCATATTGTCTGAATAATTAACTAATTGTTGGTGTTTTTAATTGTTTTTTTGCGGATAAGGGAAACGCAATATTTTCCGTGTTAATAAATTGTTAAAGAGATCCGCATGTTCAATTAACGTTATGAAGATAACGTTGCAAAAATTTGATGATAAAGATAAGAGCTCAATCATTAATAATATTTTTCAAGATTATCGACTTTATGAAGCAAAAATAAAATACTAGAAATTCTCAATCTGATTCAACGAAACTACTAATTTGATTTAGCTCCCTGGTTTTCAAATATTCATTTAGAAGAGCATCGTAAATTTGGTTTGGATTAACATTTTGTTTTAGATTGTACGAATAAATTTTTACTATCAGAACATTATGTTGGAATTGAATGAATTTCTGCTCTTATCCAATTCATATTATGTAATATTCGATAATGCAATAATAATATTTTGATTTTAAAATGAATCTTTAAATATCCCCCAACGAAATGCAACATTCAATGTTTGTGTGGCGCTAAACTAACAACCACATCATCATTTTAGGCATATTTACTTAATTTCTGGCCAAGTAGTATATATACACATAAGGTAGGCATACATATTGGACAGAATGCCGCGAAATATGGAAAATGCACCCATGAAAATATTTTAAATGCACATTGCATTTGTGGGATAACATCATAACATTCATATTGTGCATATTGACTGTGCAATTATTATTAGTTCAGTGGCATTATTATTTGGACTTTTAAAGCTTTATGATTATGTTGTTATATAATTATGTAATAGTATGTAAAACGGTAAAGTGCATGAGAATAATTATCATCAAAGTTGTCGTTGCAGTTTGTGTATATGGGAAAAACAAGAGTCATAAAAGCCATTTGTGTATGCAATCTATTTGAAAATAAATATTTTTCTGTTTAACTACAGAATATAGATGTGGTAAGAGGTGGTTGGGTATCCTCTTCTGCACGGAAAATTATTGCATTTTTCATATAGAACGAATATAATAGTATAATATATATTTCACCGCGTCATTGCATTTATTATTATTATTGAGTTGTTTAATTATGTAATTAATTATATTGTTTTGGAAATTGTTAATTTTATTATACCATTAAATAATTTTATGCAATTTTCCATCTATTGAATTACAGCTTTTCGAACATTTAATTAAATTGCTATTATATTTTGATGTGTATTTTGGATCAGTAACATGTGTATGTTAAAATCGCATAATACGATTATAAGCGGCAATCAAATATTTTTATTACAATTAAAAAGGATTTTTCAATATGGTAAATTTGTTAAATTCGTGAAACTTCTTACTTCCTAAAATATAATAAAAAATATTTTTAAATTAACTGTATGAGTCAGAATTGGGGTTTCATGTTCCGTATGATATCAAAATCATGATGTCCTTACTATTAAATTCGGAACATTTCATGAAAATTCCTGAAAATATATCTAGAAAATATATTTGACAACATTCTTATTTTATAGCCAAGATAGAGCCTGCGAAATTTGAAGAAAATTGGATGAGTAGTTTTAGAGAAAAAGGTACTATTTTAGTGACTATCTTTTTTTACTTTTTGTTATTTTATTCGATAGATCTTATGAAATAAAAAATACGACATATATTAACAAATTTGTTTTTCTGACCAACAGTTCCGAGAAATATGACGTCATAATTTGGCAAAAATGGGCAAAATCTGAAAACATAGCAAGGTTGTAAAATATGTAGAATAAAAACTACCCGTCCGATTTTGATGATCGAGGGTGTTTTAGAAAGAGAAAATGCAGTACGTTTACAAAAAAGTAAACAAATGGGGGTGGCCGAAAAACTACACTGAAAAAAATTTAAGTGAAATATATTTTTACGAAATTTTGAAAGAACTCTATTTTAAACATTTTTTTTTCTTATATTTTATTTTCTCTAATATACATATTATATAGTTATAAAAAAATTGAGGATGCATTATTTTTGGTTTAATTTATAATGAATTTCATATTTAAAAATGTAAACAATTTTTCATTATTGTTATAATTTTTTGTTTGGTAATTTAAATTATTTGTGAGTTGTTGCATTAAGAAATGAAAGCCTATTATACATATATGATGTAATTTAAAAATTATTAACCTTTTATCAATTTTTCAATGACATAATCATTCGAATTCGAATATTTTACATTTTATCCTATCTAAATCTAATCTATCTATTTATTTCTATTTATTGACGTTGAATAGCTTCATGAAAAATATTAAACAAAACTAAAAAAGTAAATATATAGGTATGTTTTTTCACGCTTCTTCGCCATCTATCACGACGAATCAAAAAAAAGTTTCGAACAAAACCTATGACGTAGAATCCGAATATACATTAAAAAATGTTGGATCCCATTCAAGAAATCATGTTCCCATGATAGGGTGGGGGGTCTAGTTAGGAAGCATTGAATAAACCCCCCAGAGACTAACAAATTTCATTTTGACCTTTTCTTGATTTGACGCACAGTTCTTGGGATATTCCGTTGTATCAAGATAAAAAACACCCTATTATATGAAAATTTCAAATTCAATTAAAATTAAGAAATGATTTGATCTAGAAAAACTGTAAACGCCAAAAGTATTTACTTATGCTCCATTATCATGTGCATTTAGAATTTTTCATGGGCGAAAAAAAGTGCAATTTTGTAGAAGGGTGTAATATATCGGGATCCTACTGTATGTTTGTAAATTTATTATAAACATAAAAAGCTATGACTTAACCAAGTGCTTTGACACTTAAATTTATATTTCAAAAAGTGGAGTTATATGATTTTCTGGATGAATTTTTCGTATGAGATTTCTTAATTTCTTTTAAATTTTCTAACAATTTCTTTCTAGGTTTTTAAAAAAGTATTCCACGTTATTATTACACACATACTCGTAATAATAATCTAGTTATTTGCGATTGTGACTTACAGAGGGAGAGTATAATGACTGTAATGATGTTCCAGAAAAACTAATTTTCTACTTTGAAATTTTATTGCCGAATCTATCTTCTATTTAACTTCAGAATAAATTTAATATTTCTTAAATTATTTTTTATTATTAAATATTGTTCAGTAGATCTTCTGCGAATGTCTGGTCCACGTGAAATTAACACATTTAGCAAATGAAAATGTTGATATATAACATAAAACAAAATTTAATTTCGGGGAACTTTCTCCCTAGGAAATATTACTTTTCTTTTTTATTTTAACAAGGTATATTTTTGAAAGCGATCCATACTAATAGAAAAACGTAATATGGACATTAAATGGGAAGAACTTATATTATTAAAAGGCCGGCAGCTGTAATACATATATTTAGCTATTTATTTATATGAGTTTGAAGAGTAGGCAGGTAGGGCAGGTCGCCCGACATTTACCAATATCTTCGAGTTTTCAAACATGCCGATATGGACAATTGAAATCGGCACCCAAATGTCATCTATACCGACTTTGTTAGAGCTGTGGATTGGGTAGATCACAGCACCTTGATTGCGAAACTATTATTAAAACACCTATTCAATCTTCGGTCATATTTGTCGCTAATCTATTGAATGGA
The DNA here is from genome assembly GCA_027564815.1 of Symmerus nobilis. Lineage (NCBI taxonomy): Eukaryota > Metazoa > Arthropoda > Insecta > Diptera > Mycetophilidae > Symmerus > Symmerus nobilis. The sequence goes on from JANTOP010088429.1 coordinate 11,661, forward strand.
CGGATCGATTCAGCTGCAACTTTAGCATATATCGAATTTATCATGGATAAATTTCCGTAAATAGGAATTAATTAGTAATTCTCGCAATTGCTTCCATCGTACCAATATAATGGTCAATCCAATTGAATCGACAAGTCGGTTCTATGTTATATTATTTTAAAAATTTGGGAGAAACCATGATTTTTTTTCCTCGGGGAAAATGTAAAGATCTCTTGATTTCGAGGATGGGAAAAGTGCAAAAGTTGCGTGGCATTAACAAATAAATCATTTTTTGATCAAATTTTCTGACCAATTATGATAATTTTATTTCCACTTTACTTAATTTTTTGTGAAATCATTAATAATATTTTTTTATGTATATAGAAAGATATCATAACAGATTGAAATAAATAAATGATTTAAATAATTAATAAATTTTATTAAACAATCAAAATATATGACAAGAGGTTCACAAATTATTCACTTATATTAAATAACATCAAATTGAATATTAAACTGGAAAATATTCGTATATATGAATTTCCTAAAACCCAACTTACTCTCGAATTGATTGATTATCCCTGACAAACAGCCGTAATGAAAAATTTAAGCAATTCAAGATATCAAATTGATACGAATGAAATTTAATTCTCAAGCATCATCCAATTAAAAATGTTTATTCATAAATCAAAATGTCATTCCCTCACACCGCGTCGTCACTCACTTGCCTTTGTTTTTATCCAAAATGAAAAGTTATCTAAAATTTTTCTTTTGTACGTTTTGAAGCTATATTTGCAAAAGTACAAATCGAAATGACACCATATGCCATATAACCCTATTATTCCCGACCATCATTGTACGGATCTATTCCAAAACACGGTTTAATGTTTCATGAATGATTATTTGGATTCACCAAACATTTGACTATTAATCGCTTCATTTCGTTAATTTTGTCAATTAAAATCTCTTTTTTGCCACATACTATGTCCCCCAACCAGAAAACGTTCTGAATTTATACGCAAAATGATATAAACCAGACCAATATTTAACAAATAGAAATTGAGAGTTTTAAAACAACAAGAACAAACATTCATATCTGAAACAAAAAACAATTTATATAAATTAACAACGGCATTGATTTTTGACAAATCGGCACCCAGAATAATGTATTTGGATCGAAGCAGTTTTAAGAGATGGTGAAAAGGGGCCTTTACTTGAGTTAAGCATGGTGATTGTGAAAAACTAATTAACATTCAAGAGAGAAAATACATTTTTCATTTTTATTTAAATTTTCTTTTGCTTATAATAAAATTATTTTATTTTGTATTTGAGAATTTAATAAGGATCCAGTTCGTGTTCCTCAGAAATATTTCTTGACAATACGTAGTAATTAATACAATTATTTATATTATAGATATACAAATTTATAAATTAATATTCTTTTAATTTTGCAAAATGATAAATGTTAGGTTGAAATTAGCGGTCTATTAGGGTATCAATGTAATTGTAGTGAAATCACACGATTTTCATAAACTTGCAAATTTGCATGCATTTATTTTATATAATGAAACTATTCGATTCTTAGGAATCATATACTCATAAGTTTCGTTATTTTTGAAATTGTATGTTTGGTATATACAGCAAACCCGTAATTACTTTGACCGCTTGCCCTGCCATATACAGATGTTTAAGATTTTACACCCTTCGATTGATTTTAAATTCATTTATTTGGTCAACATTATACAACCTATAGGCCATCATATCGAATTTATATACATTTTACTTGAAAGACCAGAATTCTTCCATAAATATCTACAATTACGATTCAATTATCTCTTAAATCTAATTTTACCAAAATTAATCAATTAATTATTTCCAAACTGATTTCATTTGAAAATAGATAAATTACCACATTATAAACAATTAACCAAACTCGTATATGGTCATCACTGCAATTCAGATGGATAATTTACCAATTGCATAACATTCCCATCCCCAAATCCGATTTGTATTTATACGGAAATCATCCTAAAGTCCATCGAAATGGGGCTCAAGTATGTCAAAATAATGAATGTACATCTCTCTATATAGTGTGACAAGACCCAGCATGATTTTGAAGAACTTAGATTGACTAATGAATTTCTATCCTATATAAATCCTTTTCCTAAATTGGTATAATATAATTTATCCGGAAGGGTAATTCGAAATACCGCCAAATGTCACACATTCCTTCAATCTATGCAGAGTACGTAGTATATTCGCATAATATTTAAACGGACGTGGATTAATTGCTTTGGTTTTTCATTATTCCTAAATAGATTCCAAGTATATTCTCCATAATACAGACCAATATGTCTAGATATCTTATAGTAGGAATAAATATATCCTGTATAGAATAAATTCAACGTTCACTCTCATTCCGATTCGTAAAATCGAGAAAGGGTTAATATTTCGGCCTAATATACATATGTCTTTTAGGTATCAGGCATAAAAAAGCCATACAAAATCCGGAAACAGTTATTTTATATGAGCAATTATATTGGGGACGACCACTTCTATTGGGGAGCATTTAATATACTTTTGGTTTGATGAGAGCAGTGCCAGTGGTTTGAGTTTCGCTATATTATAAATTAGTTCGACACTCAATATACGAATTGTACTATATCCAAGCGTTAGATATACCGTGCTACACCGCGCTATACCGTGGCTACAGTCAATTCCTGTAGTCATTTATATCTGTTTCTACCATTTCGCACATTATTACTTCAAATATGTGGAATGGACTGTTAAATATCTATTTGATTCAATTGTCGGGTACTTTTTTAAGTAAAATTTAAACGCAAACGCTTTTTTATAATAAGGAAATTGATTGTAAAGGGACCACATCACACGTATTAGTTACTTAGCATTTAATTGTAGTATGTACCGAGGGTATGACGAGTATAAAGATTTATTTATTATCTATTCCGGTATGATTTTGAGTATAGTTCTGTATGGAGCGGTATAGAGAATAGGAATTTAGGACCGGCATAGACTTTCGTTTTTATTGATAAAATTTGGGAAAATATCAAATAAACTACAAATAAATAATTAATATAAACATAGTTTTGGTTCTATAAAATCTAATCTACCTCTATTGCTATCATATTTATGAAATTGTTGTAAATAGGGATAAGGAACCCTAGTATATAATGCAATTCTATAATAGGATTACAACTTTTAAATATGAAATAGATAAAACTAACATTGCACAAAAGTTCCAAGATTTAATTTGGTTAATTTATAAAAAATTCATTGTCTCGATTCGTCTGATAAATTATTATCGTTACGCATTAAATAAATTTTAATAAAAATTACAAATAAAATACTCAAATAACTTCTGTTTAATTTACAAATGCACTAGTCCGTGGAAAATTATATTACCAAATAAAAAGTCATCGAAATATTTCTTGATTATTATTTAACTACAGTAATTTCCGCATATGATCATTTTTCTGTCTAAAATAATTGCATTTATAGATTTTCAAAATTAAAATAAATTACCAAATTTATTAGTGTTATAAAATTTGCGAATAAATGTTTTTAAGTCAACGTAATTTACAAACAAAAACTTTGGTTCGATAGCTCTTGTTAAAGAAATATTAATTATTTCAATAATTTTCAAGTAGCTAGCTTAGCCTACCTCGAAATGGTTCAAATGTGTTCGCATACGTGTAAATCGAATTCGTATTTGGCAATTTCAATTTGTCGTATTAGCGAGGCTAAATTTATTACAGATGGATTCAGTGGCGTGCCGTTAAAATCACCATGAGGTGTGCAGAAGTTATGACCTTAAAAGCAGCAAAATCGAGGTAGTTTCGAGGGAAATTAGAAAATCAATACTTAAATATTAGGGGGAACTTCGCGACTTATATAAGTTAAAATCCCCTTCAAATGTTACTTGAAAAATACTCAATGAATTACGTTTGAAATGTGCCTAAGAATCTTTACGGATAACTCTTGTTTTTTAATTTTTCAATGGCAGATTAATTCTAAGTTATTCTGGAAGAATTGTTAATGAAAATTTTTTTTATAAAAAATTACTAGTTTTGAAATAATTTATTTTATTTTTTCAAAATTTGTCGGTCGATTTTTTGGGAAACTTAATTTTCCGGGAAATTTTCTTAAGCAATCCGAAAATCTAGTTACGTGGCAATAAAGCAAACGGTCCAATGAGAGTATTGTGGAACAATACCTTTTAAGAAAGTAACTCCCTAATTTTAGAGGTGTCGATATAAGTGGGTACATCAATAAAACGGTAACTTTTAAGGAAAACTGTTCTAAATTCTCGAAAAACTTTAAAAATTCGAAAAAATTTAAAAATTTGAATACAGAACCAAATAGGGGATAATAAGAGCGATCTATAAATGCCTTAACTGCGAAGTGTCCTCTCCCAAATTGTGTGATTAAAACCTATAAAAAAAGCTATTTGTCAAAATTTGCAATAAAATTGAAAAAGTTTTGTTCAAATTTCTAAGTGCAATTTTTTTTTCAAAAATTTTCTAATCTAATGATGAGAAACCATTTGGAAGAGTTTTCATTAACAAAATTTTTTTAACAAATCATCGGTTTTGACATTTTTTTTATTTCGGCCATAAAAATTGAACTTCTGACACTCTTCTGGAAAAATTAAATTTCCGGGAAATTGTCTTAAGAAATTCGGAAAAAACGATTTTGGAAAATTAAGCCGATGGCTTTACTGAGGGAACTTTTTTTTTAAAAACAACTCCCTGATTTTAGGGAAATGGTTATTCTCCAAATTTGTTAATTTTCCATAGCCTTTTCGGATAAATTAAATTGTAATTTATGAGACTCTTTCTCAACCAAATTTTAGAGAGAGAAGTCTTTCAATTATTTTTAAAAGCAGTTTAGAAATTAAAAATTAATTTATGACATATTCTAAAATCTTGGTTCAATATTTAACAATTAATTAAAAAATATTACAAAGTAAAATTTCTGATAATGTTAAAACAATATTTAATGTTAAGGTTCTGAAAATATTTTTTAACAAAAAATTTAACTTTCTGATGAAATACCTGTAATTCTGATAAAGATTTAATTATATATATGTTTTATCTGGGCGGGCCATCATATATGAGAAGATGTGCTATGCGCCTTCTGCTCATTATACTGCATTATTACTGGTTGGATTAGTAATTTGGTATAACTAATCGACAATATTATCTTATTTTGAACTCAATTACAAATTTAGCTTGGGTCAAAAATACCACCGATTAAACAGTACGCTTAGTACTTAGTAACGTAGTACTAAATACATAGTATTATAAGTAATTAAATAATAGAAAATGAAATGAAATTCGTTAAAGCTACAAATTTTATTGAAATTAGACAATTTAATAAATATCTTAAAATTTGGTGAAAATGGGAAAATGTTATAAAGGTTGAAAAATTTTAGAAAATCACAAAATTTCATAAGGTACATTGAAAATTTCTGGGTTCGAAATCGTACGAAATTACGAACCACGAATACCAAATATTCTATGAATTTTTGGGATATCAGGAAACTGAACCAGGTGAATAGGAACTGATCTTTAATTTATCGAGTTTGTCCTAATCCATGACATTTTTTGATTTTCAGTAAATCATTCCTCTATTACTCCTAATTTTTGAAATTTAACATGTTATTTCTGGAATAATTTATAATCCTTGTCTAAGGAGAAGCATTTTTACCACAATATTAGCATTCAAGTTAATTAGAGAAATTGAAGAAATTTCGGATTATAACATTTGGATCAACAAAATTCATTTCTGTAACGCAATTTTCAACAAAGCCTATATAATATGCTATTACTATGCTATTATTTTTATTCTATGTGCATATTGCAGATAATTTTAGATACAATTTATTGCTTCAAGTGCTGTCATTACATATTGGAATCAATTTAATTTCGAATTACTAATTAATATCTTCCATAATTTCTAAGGTGTTATGTACATTTCACTAGTTAATGTTGCTATAACTGATGTTGTATATATTAAGCGTTGACTATTGTAATTTAAAAATTGAACTTTTACAAAATCATTCGACATATTAAAAAATATTTCAGGAAAGATCAAGAAGGAAGAATAAAAATATATACCCAATATGAGTGTTGATAATCGTCTATAAAATGGACAATTTAATATTTGATTTGCAATTTCAATATCTTTTAATGGTAATTGAACAAATAATAGTATCCCCCTTTTATTTACTAAGAAGTTATTCTAGCAGAAAGAAAAATATTATATTCTTGGGAGAAAATATATACCAAGCGCACGTACGCATAGATTACAGTATAAACATGTTAGGGGTAGCGATTTCGGATGGCGAAATGTCCTAGTCGACAATGAACGAGGAACAGAAAATAAAATTGTGTTAATCTCAAGAAGCCCCCGTTTGACTAATCGGATAAGTTATAAAGATTGTGTTTCTGACAACTTGTCAATATATTTTGATAAATTATCATTTCCAGTGACTTTTTCACACGACTGCGATAAAAAGAAGAAATCATTTTTTTCACTTTATGAGTATATGGTCCAAATATTACTATGCAATCCATCAGTTGGCACGAAATAATATTACAAAAGTAATAAAATATCAATATGGCATACAATATATTAGAGTTGAAGTTTAGTCTTTCGACGAGAAGACCCATTTCGAAAAAAACAGAAATTGCTACGATTCTAACCAAACCATACTAAAAATAATAATTTAAAATAAACTTATATGCGGGATAGGTTATGGGATATAGGACATAATATCCACCCCAAATCATCATAAAGCAGAACCGAAAAATTTCACTTTTTATATAATATGTTATCAAAATTTTATTGTCCGTGATTTAAACATCCAAAAAATCACCCCTCCACCGTCCATTATGAAATATAATTTTTTTCCCGTTTCAGGGTCTCATCAATTCAACAATTTTTTATTTTGGGGGAATATGTTCGCTGATCCCTATAAACTGTACGCCAATATGTTTCATAGCACATTATTATCATATTTTTAAGTCAGCATTACGACTTTTTCCTGGGCGAAATACAAAAAAAAATTGTAACAAAAAATCACTTTTATCCTATAAAATTGGGAAAATGCAAATAAATGTCATCATCATTCTTAAAATATTTTTTTTTGAAATATATGCTCTTTTTTAAAGCCATCAAAGTAATAAAGGACTAGTTTAAATGGTAAATATGTGTGGGATAAAGGAATAAACTAGACTGTTATTAAACTATGTATAATAGGATATAACTAAATATTAAAACTAATTGTCGCTGTTGCGTCGGGACGGTACAACTTTCATTAAATTTCTTATTTCGGAATTCCAAAGTAAATATAAATATAATTATACTCTATATAAGTATAAATTAATTTATTCTAATTATTTAATATTTGGTATACATTTATTTAATATAGAAAAGTTATTTAAAACTACGAATTATTGCTTTGATTTTTCTTTTTTAAATCGATTTTGCCTTGACCCAACAGATAAAGATAGAGGTGTGTAATATTGATATTTATTTTTATTGAAAAATGTAATTTTGATACATCAATAATACATATCATGTCATATTTAAGCTTCCTTTATAACCAAATGGGATTTCTGATTTATCCTTTATTTGATACCAAATGAAAGTTTGAACGGAAATATTTTGTATTTTAGGAGCAAAGAGTGAATTTTGCATTTTTTAGTAAACTCTAACTATTAGAATTAATTATGCATACATTCAAATTGACGCCTTATTTAGTATAGTTTCCAAATTCACATGTGCTACTGTTTAGATTTCCTTCAAATAAATGAACAGCATTTTAATCTATAAAAATGTGGCTGGAGTGCGGACACATTAAAATTACATACAAATAGCCAAAAATATTATACATGTCTTTATTCTATCGCGGTCGCTTTATCAGCTGGCGATGATACTTAGAGATCAGTGGTGTGCGGTCTAATGCGCAGAGGGCGCAGAACACACCTTCTGAAATATGTCCAAGTGGGATATAAAATATATGGTATTAAACTTTATCGACAAAGTACTGAACAATTTTTATTTCTACATATCCCTAGTTAAATTAATACACAAATATTTTATATGATAACTATCATCCACATGAAAGTTTTTATTGAAATTTTTGTATTGTTAGAACAAAAGTTATTGCGTCTTAAAGATGAGTGAAATTTCTGAAAAAATTCGATATATTTTACTATATCGCTACGATCAAGGTGAGAATGCATCACAGGCTCGTGAAAAAATTTGTGGTGTTTACGGTCAAGATACTTTATCAAAAGCAACAGCCAAGAGATGGTTCGCTCG
>JANTOP010088440.1:0-19987 GCA_027564815.1 Symmerus nobilis
TCAATGTCAATTTCTCTCAATTCCTCTCAATTCTTAAAATTACGATTGCAGTTTTTACACATGGAAACAAGGTGTATTGGTGTATATTTTCCTTTAGCTTCATTGGAAATAAATCGGAGTAAGAGCTCTACATTTAAAGGGCACTGGTGTTAATCTATCATATATCCTTCACATGGCCATCGACAGTGAATTCGCCACATACTATACGGAAGTGTATCGTTTGGTTGATGGTTTTGTTTTTGAAGTAGAATTTTGGGAAAAAGTGGATGATACGAAACTCCCAAAATTATATGGGATCAAAATCCGAGGTGGGAAAGTTGGATATTTACAATTTTTATGAAAGATGATTTTTACCCAAGGAAAATCTGATGGGGATTTCAAGCGTATGTGCATCCGTCGAACAAGTCGACAGTATTGTTTAGCGGCCAGAAACAAAATTCGATTGCCAGGTTGATAGGTATCCATGTAACCTCTCCTCTGTACTTCGTTTCGTGGTGTTTTTAGATTTTGAACATTGCATATCGACAAGTTATTGATACCTTGAATAGTTAGGAAGGATACTGAATAGATCGACGGAAACAATCAACGATTAGGCTAAGTATATTTCCGGTTGTTAAACCCAGCAATAAAACGATCTAATCAAGAACACTTTAATCTGCTGGTCGATTAAATAAAAATCTATGGAAAAATTTGTAAAATAAACAATTTTGAGGTTTTCCGAATTTTTGCATCTAAAGGTTGAAACACATTCTCTAGTCATTTACATGACTAAAGCTACGCTTTCCTCCAATAATTGTCATCTGCCGATCGATTTTGTGCAAATCTTGTTGAAAAGTTTCCACAATATTGAAAAGTATTTTTCTACTCTGTAAATGGTAAATTACTGTCAAGTCATTCATTATCACTCAGCACTTCCATATTATCCCGTATTTCCATGGGTAAAACTGCAATCGTAATTTTAAGAATTGAAAGAAATTGACATTAATTTACACAAATTGACATTTTCATTTGCATGCAATCGTAATTTTGGTCATACCGAAAGTACGATTGCATGCAAATGAAAATGTCAATTTCTCTCAATTCTTAAAATTACGATTGCAGTTTTTACAGATGGAAACGGGGTGTATCCCAATCACATAAAATCACGTGATGAACATTTGAAAGATATTGTGTGTCATTATTAATTTGTCACGTTTCTACATTACAAAGAACTCAATAAAGTTGAAAAAATACTAAAACATTGTTGTTTTATTGATAATTTCGGTACCCGATGGGGCACCCTATATTATTCAATCAAATTCTTTATGCGCACAGCACCGCCAAACAAATATGCATGATAATTGCGTTCACTCACACTAAATTTGTGAGCTGAGGGAACTCAAATGGTAATACTAATGGGGTCATCAGAAAATCGACCAACTGGCGGCGTATGTTCTAGTTCATGTTCTTTAGAGCATCTGACAGGTTCTCGAAATCTTTTGTTAAGTTTTACTTCGACCGGAGGGTGAAGAACCTAGTACACGAGAAAAGCAGGTGTTCATTTTGCTCATCGACATTGCATGAGTCACACAGAGGACTAGGTTTAATTCTATTTAGGTAGGGTTTTTTTGTAGGAGTGGTTTGTGAAAAGGCGATTTATTTTGCCATTGACGCCAAGTTTCCATATTGATACCGGTGTATGCTTCCTCAATAGATGGAGGAAGAATCGTAACCCGAGCAACAATTATAGGTTATAAGTCGGTTCTATAACTGTAAGTTGACTTTGGCAATACTATCTAGGCCGCCACTAAAATTAGTCAGGGTGACGTTATTCACCCGTTATATAGTATTTGCCCGGTTTGGAAAATTACTTTTATTTAATAAAAAGTTTCGGGTCTGATGCACGGTTTATCTATGGTTTATAGACTTAAATGTGGTTTATCTAATCTAGTCAATCTATGGTTTATAGACTGGCTTAAGTCAGAAAAGCGATAACCGTCTATTATAGCCTATTTACTGTAAAAATCCCCCAAAATGTACTTACCAACGTTAGAAAATATGTATATAACCGTAATGAGACTATAGTAAAAAAGATACAGTAGATACGGTTTATAGAAAAAAAAACCTTACCTTACCTTCGGCTTCGGATGTTGGCTTTCTTGGCTGCAGTATCAGCTCTTTCGTAAGCCGGTAGTCTAGAGTGTTCTGGAACCCATAATATTATGATCTTACAGTCTAACTAGGTCATTTAGTTCTTGCATATAAAGGTTGCACGAGTTGTTCGCTATAGCGACACGCCCACTAAAGCTCCCGGTCAGAATTGCGATAGTATACACTTGATCGCCATGCAAATGGCAGTAAGTTCGACGTTGAAAGATGACATCTTTCACATTACATGTTTTGTTAGATCCTGAGAGTTTGGTGTCAATCGGTGTTGGAGGCATCGGTTGCAAGAATATGAAAGCCCTCAAGAACTAACCCTTCAATTAGATTGTATATTAGTATGAGGTTGATAGAATTTTTTGTTGTACCGTGTACTTTAGAAGGGGAGCACGCTCAAGAGCAATTTCGGTGCAAATTGAGGTATACTTTTCGCAGAAACTACTAGGCCGATTCCGTTTAAATTTTGCAGGTATGTATTTTACTTCAAAAGAAGCAAATGGAGTAAAGGATTTTTTAAAATAATTTATGTGGGCTTTTCTATGAAGCTTCAACCAATGTTTGTGTAAACAAAAACCTTGTAAACAAAATCCTAATCAAAATTTAAGTAAAACACTCCTCTACTAATAAAAACTCTACTTTTCAGGAGAAGCAAAATAACAAATAAAGCGCTGCCTGACTAGGCATAACTTCACAAGTTTACATCATTATTTCAAACACTACTACTCATGCGAAGAGGGTGAGGTTTGAGGCAATAAATTTAGAATCGAGTCTATATTATGATATTAATCGGAAATAAAAAAAATCAATTTTATTTAAATTTTTTCAAGGGGATTGCTTCCCTTAAAGCAAGAGTCGTGGAAAAATTTGTTTATAATTTTAATTGCACTCCCGAACAGAAATTCAGTTACAGTAAATGTCAATTCCACAAATGTGTAAGGTGTTGTGCGACAATATTAAAATTAATTAAACGTCACTTATCGTTAAATGTCAAAATCAAAGGATAGGCGATAAAATTGACTTTTCGGTTTTGTACCTGACTCGCTTCCCCTATATGTTTAGTTAAGCAGGGCATAGACGATCCATTATAAACGACGTTCAATTCACATCGTTTTTGTTATCCATTTAAAATGGTCTCTCAATTTGCACATACACAGCTCGTTTTTCATATCAGTTTTAATCAACATCGCCATGACATTATTATTCCGAATTCGGCTATTTAAATTCAGCTATCTGATCCATGTGCCTGAACTCCGTGAGGATTTAGATTGGGTTTTCATAAATTGCGGCAAATTGATTAGAGCCGATGAAAATTACTCAACATTGAAAGGCACTGCTATTACACATGTTGACATAATCATCGACATAAAATAATGAATTCGCTTCAAATCATTTACGAAATTGCAATATTATCGCATAGGTGTGTGTTTTGAACGAATCCATAAAAAAGAACGGAGATAAAAATGAGGCAATCTTTTTGCAAGAAGCGAAATAAAAGTCCCCAAACGAAATTTTTTGAATTATTTACATTCAAGAAAATACACAAGCCGAGGTAGTAAAAAGGTAGAAAAAGGAAATTACTGATCGAATTGCAATTTTGATCAAGTGATGAGTTTTGAACAAAAAACAAAATTCCTGCCGAAGGGAAATGTGGATAAAGATGGGGGATGTACATGTATAGGTGTTCCGAATGTTCATTTAGAAAAAAAAATTAATGTCGACATGGGTTTTGCTTGGGAAACAAATCCCATTCGTCTCTACCCCCTCATTCGAATTGTGTGCTGAAAAAAGCTGCTTTTATTTCAATTTCGCTGGTGTTTTTCTTCTATTATTTTCAATTTTCATTGCATTTCGATAACATTTTTGATAAAATGATAAGTAATATTTTCAATGTTGTATATCGGCAACGCAACTAGTTAACAAATTCATGGAAATGTCTAACGATTCGTTAGAATTACGAGTAATAAGACGGACGGGAACAATCAACAAATAAGAAAAGGTATATTTCCGGTAATTTCCGGTTCTTTTAAACCTTGCACCCAAAACGGTCCAAGAATAAAAACTTCAATCTATCGATTTAATAAAAAATCTCGAAAAATTTGGAAAATTTATTTGTAAATAACAAAAAATGGACTTGTAAGGTTATGTTTGTAATTTGACAGCTAGAAATGTTTTCTTTTCCACCAGAGAAAATTACATACGATTTGGGGATAGAGAAGAAGAGGATTTGTCAGAAATTATACCAGAAAACCAAGTGGACGTTGGAACGGAATAATGAATGGATCGAGATCGATGCCTCCGGGTGTACCGGCCCAACTTCAAAAACCTAAAAACTATAAGCTGTTAATTGATCCGGCTTTGGTCAAAGGAGCGACAAAGTTATATCGATACGAGGGCATTGTACCAAATGATCCACATCATCCACCAGTTATACCGCGAGACCCGCGGAATCCATTATCAGCTCGATTGCGGTCACGAATCGATTCAATAGAATTGCCAGTTCCACGGTAAATGAATTTTTTATTTTATCGAAAATCAATTAACATTTCAGTTTTTTCTTTCAGTACTAATACCGATATGCCAGGAAATGTATTTCCATTAGAATATTTGTCTAAAAACTCGTATGGTTATGTCTTGGGATCCAATTTTGTCTTTATTCTCTTGTATGGCTTCTATATCCATAGAATGATACCCGTCGGTAAGGTTAACAGTATAGGAATCGTTGAAAATAAGTTTCAGAAAAACAATAAACAATTTTCAAACCGCACTGGATCTAATCGTGAACGTTTTTTGCTGCAAGGCAAACAAGGCATTAATATATCAAGAAATGATTTAAACGTCGGAATATACGAATTCGAATCGGGTATAATCGAATAGTGACGTTACACCTTACGCATAAACAATATTACCACGGAAGACTCCTGTCCGTGAGGCTACATTAAAATGTACACATGTAATGATATAAATAGGTAATTAGACAATAGATAAATCCAAAATTGGACTCATTAAACCCTTCGCCAAGCCCATTAAAAATAGAAACAAATCCATTAACCTCCAAAGCAAATGTTCCGATCACCGGATGTAATCTGGCTTCAATTCTCGACTATTACGCCTATTTAAATTCCTCAATTGTAAGTTCAGCTTTATTATTCGGTTTCCTAAGTAGAATATTAGAGAAAAAAGACCAACTTAACTGAACAAATTCAATTTATTTAATAATTAGATAATTAAATTCATCCAAAATGCCAAATTATAAATATTAATCATGGTTCTTTCCGTCGTTCGTCTGGTGGTCTAGTAGCTTATTTTACTGTAAAAGGAAAATAGTAGGGTTGAGTACACACATCTCAGTGGGTAGGTTTTCAATAATTTACACATAATTTACCTAACACATCATATACTTGTATATGTAAATAACTCGCTAGACAAGACATATATCGGTATTACTATTGCAGAGGAGGAACTACTGTGACATACACTGCATCGCCTCCATTCTACATAGACAGACTGCGATGACTTAAACTGCATTGTCTCCTGTATGATCCAATGCCACCGTGACACACACTGCAGGGAGAAAGAGGTAAAGTTAGTGGAACAAAGCGGAATAACGCTTAGATGGGTAGGGAAAGTTGGATAAAGTTTTTAAAAATCGGGGAAAAGTTGGAAACATTTAGAAAAAATCGACGCAAATCAGGAAAAAAAGGCAAGTAACGTTAGGGAATATCGTTAAATGAGAATAAGTAGGAGAACATCTAAAATATAATGAAAATTTCGGTAAAATCTCGAGAAAATTCGACAAACAATCGGGTGAAGTAGACTAAATCGGAAATAGCGAGAAAAGCCAGGAAATGTATACGTCGGAGGAATCGACTTATTCCTGATATTTTTCACCAACATTTTTGAACTTCCTGATTTTTTCCGAATAAGCTTTTCTGACTTCACCCAAACCCTAAATTGGATATGCATTATTTTTCCGTAACTAAACATTTTCTGCCTTTGCGCGATTTCGCACCAATTTAACTGACTGCAGATGTTCTTTAATTTTCCGTTTTTACTCGACTCCCGCCGTTTCTGATTTGAAGTGGTTGTTTTTCTACCTTTCTTGAAGTTGCTCGACTATCTTTTTTCGGGTTTTCTCTAATTTCCCAATTTTTGCCCGACATTTTCTTCATTTTCTGGTATATTCTGGTATATTCTGGCTATCATTTTCTGACTTTTTTCAAATTTGCCCAACTTCTACTGAGTTTTATGTTTTATGACTTCTATTCTTTACGTCTTACCGACTTTTCTCAGCCTTTAGTTCAGCGCTGTTTGACTTGTTCCTATTTTTTCTCAGCTTTCTCAGACTTTCTATTTTGGAATACCAACTTTATCCCATCTTCTTGCCACTTATCTTATGTCTCCCTACTTTGACTACTACCACTACTACCGAATATTTCGGGGTTTCGCAATTTTTTGGCATTTCATGCTTTCCTGATATTTCACTCACATGCAACAGCAACAAATAAGATTATATCTGCCACTTAGTCTGCCCACTTAGATCTAATGATGGACATTTCTTAATATTCGGATCTTTATCAACAAGCCATCTCAAGATGTTGTGCGAGGTCCTATTGATCCTCTAGATACCAGTAAGTTTGAAGGAGCCGTGTAACGAGCCGTAGCAGGTAGCCGGGTACCGAGCCGTACAGAAATTAAAAGCACAATGAAGCAATTGGAAAACGAATAAACACCTGGGTTTAGGGGTTTGCTATTATGTCTATTTTTAAGAGAACGTTTTTTTTCTCCTTATTTATTTTTGGGTGTTCTCTTTAAATTGAACGTTCAGTCCTAATAATTTATAATCCCCAATATAGTTGGCGACAACTTCACAATACTTTTGCTATTTTAATTGTAAAATCTGAAAATGGTCTTCTCTTCCTTTGTTCGTGCTCGATCCGTCTTATAGCAATGGCATCTTGATAGGGGATGCCCAATTATTTTAAAATATTTCAAATATTAAAATATGTTAAGTAGTTAAATGCCGGTAAAATATCAGGCAAATTCGGAAGAGGTCAAGAAAAATAGGGGAAAATTCCCTATTGTTTTAAAAAATTTGCAACGTCGAGTAAAAATGCTAAAAATTACGCAGTAATGTCGAGAAAGTCGAAAAGTCGGTAAAATATTAGAAAAAGCCAGACAATTTTAAGAGAAAATGAGTAATTAACGAGTGTTGCTCGGAAAAATACTTTGGAAAGTCGAGAGAATGTTACGAATAGTAGGAGAAATATTTAAAAAAAAAGCCTGATAAATTTGAGAATAAAAAATCGAAAAAACCGTGGAAAAGTGGAAATCGTAGAAAATATCAGAGAAATTCTGTAAAATTCGGGAAAAATTAGATCATTCAAGCGTAGTAAATTTTTGTTGCCTATTGTTCGCCTTTTTTCTACTCCAGACTCCTAGAATTTTTCCATTAATTTATTTAACTTTTCCTCGGTTGGTCTGATTTTTTTAAAATATTCCGACTTTTCAAAGATTTTTTTTACTATTCCCGACAGTCCAAGAAGAATTTTTATAATTCTACCCGACTACTTGCAACTTCATTAGACTTCCTATAAACTTTTTAAAACTTTACCGATTTTTCCCGAGTATGAACCATTTCTTACGATATTTTCCTGCTGTTTACCAACTTTACCTGACCCTTTTCAGACGTTTACTAGCTATTCTAAATTTTCTCTGACTTGTTATAACTTTTTATAACTTTTGCCGATTTTGAACGACTTATACTCTAGTTGCTATATATTTTACCGATTTTAATAAGGAATATTTTACGTATTTTCTGCACTTTCATCGATTTTTTTTTTCGTACTTCCCTAACTACCTCTCCCAAATTTTCCGGCCTTTCAACTTTCCGAATTATCAAAATTTTCATTAGTATGGGTCTTTGATAAGAAACTAATAAATATTTCGAGATGCAAATAAATTTATCTAAAATAACGACAATGTGGAATAGATTTGATTAAAAGAAAATATTTTGCAGCTTTTTTCAATATTGAGTTTGGTTAGAGAGTAAAGTACTTACTATTTTACTTAATGTGTCTGCCCCAGGGAAATTTTCGAACTAGGTAACATCTTCGTACTACTTCAATACCCTCGTTTTTATCCGCCCATGTCTTTTTCAAGTTACAGTGTCCAGTTAATAGTCCTGATATTTTCTTCATTTAGTGTATACTTAGCTTTAGTTATTCTATCGTTGTGTTAATCGAGTGCGTAACAATGAACACATGAGTTTGTCCTGACGATTTTTCCAAGTGCAGTTTTTTCGTATAATCGAACCATGCTGACATCGCTCTCCTTTCCGTTTGGATATTCCACAGAATGGCTTCGGCCGATGGAATGTTTATTTCGCTCTTCTGTTGGCCAGGAGATCAGCCTTTTTATTGCCTTTAATTCCTATATTCCTTGCGACCCAGATCAGTTCAACTTTGTTGAACTGACTTAGGTTATCTAGGACTGAGGCAGTTGTATAACAGTTTCGAGTCGATCTGGCATAACTCCAATGCTGTCAGAGCTGCCTGGTTGACAGAGAAAATGAAGATTCTTTTGTGTAGGAAATTGGTTGTGAAGAAAGTTCGTTTCGTACTTAACACCCTGTTTCCATGTGTCAAAATTGCAATTAATTCTAGCAATTGGCAGATTTTGACACTAATTTACAATAATAGACATTTTCATTTGCATGCAATTATGATTTCGGTATGACCAAAATTACGATTGCATGCAAATGAAAATGTAAATTTCTGTAAATTAATGTTAATTTCATCAGTTTTTACAAATTATGATTGCAGTTTTTACAGATGGAAACACCCTAAAAGTTTTACACTTTTAGCCACCCTACCAGGGGATGATATCAGCTCTGCCGATTAAAGAGGATATGGAGCAGTGTTGCTATTGTCTAAGTAATTTCTTAAATCTAAAGAATTTTGGAAATCTCTAAGAACTTAATGAATTAGATTAGACAATTAGACAATTTTTAAAGAAATTTGCAATAGTCTGACATATTGTAAAGAACTAGACGCACTTAGCAACTTATACCGTAATAAATGAACCTCGTTTTAAATGTAGATAAAAATTTCGATAAATTGTCAATTTTGTCGATAATTCGTGCATTGCGATTTCTTTGAATATGTAGCTTCTTTGTAACGATTAATTTTCGTTGGATTCCGCTTCCGCGGCTGGTTAAATTAAACTTGAGTTTCATTTGGATAATGGCAAGACACTCATACAGTGCAACCAGTAGGTTCGTTAGGTTTTATTTGCAGATTATCAGGCCTCCAGGTTTTTTTAGACTTTTAGGTCATCTCAATTAATCATAGTTCTAATGCATCATAATTAGAAATATTAAACTGCAACTTTACATAAAAATTCGCTCGCGCACTATGCACAGTCTACACTTACTCACAGGCCATTCGGAACCAAAATTGATTACTAAGAAATCTAAGGAAATTTAGTGGCGCCTGCTCAGTAATTTGTCACATCCGACCTGACAACACTGATATGGAGTACCGTCTACTTAAACCTATAGTAGACCATGTATGACGATCTGATTAAATTCCAACGGTTGCCATTCAACCGCTTGTTCTACTCGTCGTAGACTAGGTGATGAGTAAAGTTGGTACAATAACCAATGGTATTCAATGGATAACCTTTTCCTTAGAAGACATTTGGTCGATTTCCAGTCTACATAATTAAACGACTCTTTACGGACAACCCCATCAGGACCCCTTTAATATCAGACATACTACTTTATTTACTTATTTTGTATTATTAATTAAATAAGCTACGCTACGATCTATTTTGATATATAGTTCAAGAAGCTGATAATCTATCCAACGCGAAATTAAATATATTCAGTTTTGGGGCTGGAATATTCTCTGTGAAGTGTGCGTGGAATTTTATCGTTCTCAATTCGTCTGTATCTAGGTATGTGCCTGTATGTGGGTTTCCAGATCGTTATGTTAATTCGAACCTAATTTAGACCGACAGATGTCTCGTCAATGCCTAGAGATTTTACTGCCATGCAGTTGGCTAGATATATGAATTATTGTTAAATTATTTCTGTTGGCCTTTGTAGTACTTTTCGCTACACGTGTTTGGTCGTATATTAAATGATCTCGTTTCGTTTTAGATTCAAAATTGATCAGAACTACGTTGGAGAACCGCCACCCATTGAGATAACGATAAAAAATCTAAACGATAATATTGACAAACAATTTTTGACCGATTTAATACAAAAGTATGGAGCTTTTGATGAGCTATACATTTACTATCATCCGGTAACCAATAAACATTTAGGATTGGCCCGAATCGTATTTCGAACGGTTGCATCAGCCCGCCAATGTATCGCCAAATTGAATGGGACATCGGTAATGGGTAAAATTTTGACCGTAACCCATGATGCATTCGGTGAGGAATGTAAACGGATACTGGAGGATGCGATATCGGGTAAGAAGCAACCAGTGACGCCAATTATCACCATCCCATTACCGACCACATCTCGAGTGGGTGCTAGTGAATATTTAAATGCTGCCATACCACCGATGGCCTATCAAAATTCCCAAGATTTTGTGGATCATGCGATGAGTGATACTGGATCATCGTCAATGGTACCACATGTACCAAATAATCATTCGGACAGTTATTCGGATCATACGGAGAAAGATCGGGACTGGGATCGTTATTCGCATAGTCGAGATCGATCGGGATCGGGATATGATGATGGCGATCGTAATTACTACCGTGATCGTTACGATAAAAAGGATTCACGACGGGATAAAGATCGGAAGCATCATCATCATCATAAAGGTGATAAAGATCGAGATCGAGATCGTGATAGATACGATAAAGATCGCGATCATCATCGGCACTACCGGGATCGGGGCCGGAAGGACCATAATATGGACCGAGACAGATATCGTGATGGCGGCGGTGGTGGCGGTGGCTATAAAAAATCTAACCGAAACTTTTCGGGAGGTTACGGTTCATCGCATCATCCTTACAATTCGTCGTACAATCAACCGTCTGATTATCATTCAAATGCCCCATCGTACAGTGGCTATCAGTCATCCAGTTGGCAGCAACCGCATTCGGCGCCCTGGCCTCAACCCCCTCCACCCGCCGGTTCGGGTAACAATTGGTCATCGACAAACCGTCAAGATAAGGCAGCACCACCGCCGCCCGTCGGTAAAATCGAGACTAAATCATGTGAAGATGATTCGGGTGAATTGTGGTCGGAAGATGAGGAAGAACCTGCTGAACAGCCCCCGCCACCACCACCGGCCGAACCACCTCAACCGCCTCAACCGCCGCAGCCGCCTCAACCACCACCTCCGTCCGATTCTCCAAAACCAAAACCAAAACCGCCCCAATCAACAGAAGAGGACGACCAGACAACGATCGATTTGGACACCCGTATTGCAATGATTTTTAAGGAACGATCATTCGGTGCGGCACCACCATTCCTACAATTGGAAGATGATAGTGACGGTGATGGGGATCGTAAACGAAAGGAGAAACATCAATCGGGCGGAAAGGCAGCGAAAAAATCAAGTAAGAAGAAACGATCACATAAACCAATTGTTGGCGACGGTACCAGTGATATATCATCAACTGATGATGATATTTTGTTGGCTAAGGATTCCGAAACGGCTGCAAAAACGAGAGACGTTTCAAACAAACATATTGAAGATGATAAAATGTCTCTATCCAGTTTATCATCTACCGATGAGGCAAAGGGACATGACACCACCCAACAATCGGCTTTAATTCCCGGACAAAATAATTATTTGTATCCGATGATTGGTTCACAACCATATCTCTATCCGGGACAACAATATGGTTATGGTGGCGATAGTTATATGGGCGGGGAACAGAATCCGTACATGCAGTCGTATATGCCGGGATTTTCACATCTCAACTATTACAATTTGCCTATGGGTAAGTAACGTTTTACTAACGGGTAAAAATTAAAAATGATGGCCTCAAATTGATCGACGACAATGATTAGTCCTATGACTATTTTGAAAAATAATAATGTGTAAGTTTTTAACTGTTGTTCGTTGATTTTTCTGCTATATGATAACGGAGGAAGAAAAGAAGCACAGAGAGTGATCTTATTGCCGTCAAATCCAGGGTATTATTAAGAAATCTAGACTGACTGACTGATGCTTCGGGGGTGAAAAGAATAGAAGATTCTTAGGATTAAAAATGTGTTGTACTCATCTGTCGTATCAAGAAATCGCGCAATACGATCAAATACCCGTTGCATTGTATATTGTTATATTTTAAAACCATATACCAGCTGTGGGATTTTGCTAAGTCGAGTCGATGCGACTCAGAAAAATTCATACTATCTGCGCAGTAAAAATATGTATGCATTTCTCTGACTTAGCAAAATCCCAGGGTAGGTCTGTAACCTCAGAATTGCCGTTTTTTCACTAACAAAAACACAAAAATACTTCATGAAAATGAAAAAATGGTTTATTCGAAGTATTGTCCCTCGCTAGATAAACATTTTCCCATCCTTCTGGCAAGTTATGGATACCCTGCCAATAAAAGTCCTCGGTTTTTGAGGCAAACCAGTCGTGAAGCCATTTTCGGACGTCGTCGTCAAGTAGTCGGAAGGAGCCAAGTGAATAAGGCGGGTCGGGTAAGACCACCCAGTTGAGTGTCTCCAAGTAGTAGCGAACGAAAGCAGATGTATGCGATGGTGCGTTGTCGTGGCGAAAAATTAGCCGCTGTCTTTGCTGGCAATCGGGCCTTTTGCGGTGCATAGCTCGGTTGAGTTTAACCAATTGTTGATGATAGCGTTGAGCATTGACAGTTTCTCCCGTTTTTAGCAGCTCGTAGTAGACGATACCCTTCTGATCCCACCAAACACACAGCATTGTTTTTTTTCCAATAGCGATCCGGTCTGGCGGTCGATGTCGCTGGTTCGCCGGTGTCAACCCACGATTTCATGCACTTGGGATTCTTGAAAAATATCCACTTTTCGTCGCCAGTAGCAATTCGATGCAAGAAACGCTTTCCTTTGTTTCGTGCGAGCAGAATTTCGCAGGTGTTGCGACGTCGTTCCTGCTGCTTTCCGTTCAATTCATGAGGTACCCATTTCCCGATCTTCTGAATCTTTCCCATGGCATGCAGGCGCTTGGAAATGCCAGGGCGAGAAACGCCCAGTTGTTTGGCGAGCATTTCTTGGGATTGGGTGTTGCCCTCGTTTAAACGAGCATGCAATTTTCGGTGTCTTCAAACTTTTTTGGACGATTTTCCCGTTTCTGGTCGCCCAAGTCGAAATTGCCTTAGCTGAACCGACTGAACCAATATCGGCAAGACCTTTTCGATGGGGCATTGTCGTAAGTCTCAACAAGCATTCTATGCGATTCGGCAGCAGATTTCATGGAGTTGAAGTAGTATAGCATACCTTCCCGCACATGTCCGTTTTTCGGCTCAAAATTCGACATGATTACCACAGAAAATTACACTTTGCTGTATGTTGTTGATGATAATATACACTGATTGTTGTTGACAGATGTCAAACCTACAAAAAACCTTATATGACATTTTTTCGAAAATTGCTCCGTTTGCACGTAACGCCACCTATGAGCAAACGGCAATTCTGAGGTTACAGACTTGGTAGAAAGAAATTTTCGATAATACAATTAATTTAGTTGTAATATTATTATCTCGTTGTGTTACTCCCTGCGGGAATAAAACGCATCAACCAGATGCCACTACCTTAATCGGTTTTGTGCCAACGCCTTTCTCTCGCTACACGATTTTCCTTCTGCTTTGGCTTTTGGACGATGACAGTTCGGCGCCATATGGTTTTTAGTTGTCCTCTTTTACAACAGCCCTGCGGGTTCCAATCGGGCTTCGCTCGAGCTATGTTTGCTACCGGTCATCGCAAAACCGGTCATCCAATTCCACTTCCGCCAATTCATTTGGAAATGTAGTCTCTCAACACCGGTTATATCAAAAATATATTCATTTAAGATGACTAACTGGTAAAATATTTTACAAATACGTGTCAGACATCTATTACCAAATACTTTTCGGCTACACGGAATGGCATTTATCGTATTTTCGACCACTATTTCAACCATATCGGCCGGTATTCCGCGAATAGCGCGGGTTATGTTTGCTTCCAAAGCTTCAATCGTTTCGGGTTTTCGACGTAAACAAGAGATTTCACATATCCCCACAGAAAGTAATCCTATGGTGTAAGATCACAAGTTCTCGGTGGCCAATTAACAGGGCCTCTTCTTGAGATGATGTTTTCATCGAACGTTTCCCTCAATAAAGCGATTGTATCGTTAGATGTATGGCATGTAGCGCCATCCTGTTGAAACCACAAGTCAGCTACACCCCAATATCTTGAACTTTTGGTAACAAAAATTCATTGATCATTGCCCTTGATGTGCCCTGGTACCCGTATCTCCCTTATAAACGCGACAAGTGGGTCGTTCACATTCACATTTCAGTTGGCATACGAAAATTACGTGTTGCCAAGAATAAGGTAGTTCATTATATTGAATGGAATGTGACCTGAAAAAATATAAAATAAAAGAGGAAAATTAATTAACAATTAATTTTACCTCTGATACATTTTGTTGACGCTCGATATTTGATAAATGTGAAATGCTTTCGGTTATTAAATTGTTATATATGGGATTTTAAGACAACCCGCTAAAAAAAGATTTTATTGAATTTGATTCGGACACGTTAATTTGTAAAATATTTGGAAAAAAAGTCCATCGGTGGGATTCCATCCAGCGATCTCGCAATTACAAAGCGGGGTTCTTGCCACTACGCCACGAACTCACTTATTTTTTCGGTAACATAGAAGGCATATAAGCAGAGTGGAATTTTTCATTAATTAATTTCCCGGAAACGGCTGAGCATTGGGTCTGGCTACTTGCACCTGTTATACTCTTGGTCATGCCCTACACGTGTACCAAAGATGGATCGAATCGGTCACCCATGATCCGTATCCTGCCCTTGTGAGATAAATTTAGAGAGTTGAAATTGTTGGGTCGTCGCGTTCGATTCGGGTCAATTTAACATTATTTTAATTTTTATTTGGAAGTTTTTTAGTATTTAACGGTAGTAGTTAGGATTTTGATTTGGTTGAGAAAACTTTATTGAGAAAAATTGAGTTAAAAGAAAATATTTATTGAGTTGTGAATAATTCATTTGGTAAAATTTCTGTAATTGAAAAAGTTATTGATCTAAGAAAAATTTATTGGGAACATTTTTGTAAATAAAACAATTGAAATTTAGTTAAACTAAAATAGAATAAAAAAAAAGGTGTTTGAAACTGTTTAGGGGAACGTATTTGTATGAAGCTGAATTTATCGTGCATAAAGTAGATTAACGGGTGTTAGACGGATAAGTAAATCTGTGAACCTACGTGCCGTCACCATCGGGCACAACACCCTGTAGCGAGCTCCATTGCCAGTAACATGCATTCCTTCCGCATTTTTAAAGAAATGCGGTCCGATGATGTCACCTGACCATAAACCGCACCAAACAGTGCATTTTTCGGGTTCCATTGGTAGTCTTTCATTGGTCTAACTCTGCAGTCTTTCGCTTTTGAGATATGTCCACTTATGTATGTTTTTTGGATTGTGGGTTAAGAATCTAATGAAAGATCTGATAACCCCCAACTAGCTGTAATTGGAGGTTATACCTTTAACATTGCGAAGTGAATTTCTAGCAAGATGTGCTTAAAATTGCGATAGATTTAAAAACAATCTATCTCGCAATCCATAACACCCATATATTGTCCTTAATATTAGCTTCCTAAATTAAACAGATTTGAAATTTATTTTTCACTAATCATTGAATAAAAACAATTGATAAATATCCCCAAATATTATTTCAAGGTAATGATGCCGGTCATCCGCCATTCGGTACTAGTTCGATGTCCTATTTCGATCAGTCCCAACCAAAACCACCGCTACCCGATTCTTCCGATCCATATGAGACAACAATAGCTGAAGTGGTTGAACGAGTTACCGCCGAATTGAAGCAAATTCTGAAAAAAGACTTCCACAAGAAGATGATCGAAAATACAGCGTACAAGGAATACGAAACGTGGTGGGACGATCAGGAGCGACAACAATTTTCCAAAATAAATACATCCGATGCGCAGTCATTACAAAAGGAAAATAAAGCACCTGATATAAATCAATTGTTGAATAGTAATTTGGAAGATAATTATAATAGTAATATTGGTTTTCGAGCCCAAATTCCGAAACTGTTAAAGTTTCGTCGAATACCGAAACAGCCGAGTCCAATCCGGCAGGATGAAGATTCGAAGAAAGGACTTAGCGATCAAGAGGAAATGGTTCTTGGTTCCGAATCGGAACAAGAGGATGAGCAGCAGAAGGCGAAAACAAGCTACAGTCTACCAAAGGCACCGAAACGCAAGGGAAGCGTTTCCAGTTTCTTTACGTCGTCCAGTGAAGATGAATCATCCGATGATTCATCGGATTCGGATAGTTCTGAATCGTTATGGGAAGATGAACCAGAACAGGAACCGGAACCGGTACCAACTGTTGCTGCCACATCTACTACGCCACCTACAAAACGTGATAAAGATAAGAAAATATACTCGGACACGGATAGTGATTCGGAAATTAAACCTGCTCTAGTTCCAACATCGCTAACACCAAAAGCGAAAGTAGACATCTATTCGGATACGAGTAGCGATGATGAGGCAGCTAAAGCACAGGATAAAGACAAGTTTGATACAACTGCGATACCGTTACAGGATGAAATGTCTCCCGGATCAAAATTACCTCGAACGCCTGGCCGAGAATCACCGCCAAAGAAATCGATATACGATTACGATCGAATTTATAGTGATTCGGATGAGGAACGGGAATATCAAGAGAAACGGCGCCGTAACACCGAATACATGGCACAGATTGAACGAGAATTCATGGAGGAACAGATGCGAAAGCAACAGGAACAAGTATTGGATTCGAAAGATTCAAAGAAATTGGATGAGGTAACAGAATTTGATGATCCGATACCCGAAAAAGCACCAAGTCCAGCCGATCCGATAACTCCTTCGATAACAAAACCACCTCCAACGCCCGGTGGTAAGATTTTGACCATGCTTGATGATCCGTTGAGTCGATTCATACAGAATAAAACAGATGAACGTTTCGTTGATAAATTCGTACTGGATATGCCAAAAGAAGAAGTGAAATCGTCAACAATTAACGGTCTCATTCACCAAATGCCGATGGACATTTCTGAATCGATGATAGAGAAAATCGCATCGCCCGCCTCATCGGACGGTGCATCCAGCCAGGAGAGTCAAGCTAGTCAAGTTGCTTTGGAGCATTGCTATTCATTACCGCCAACCTCATCGCCAATGGCATCGCCAACAGACATTCAAATGGATGTCAATCAGGAGCTGGAAAAGAAATCAAATTATTTGGCGCATGATCACGGTTATACGAATAATTCTGTTGAGAAATCAGCATTGGTAACCCCGCCGGTACCTCCAGTTCGTACAGGACCCGGTCGACCAAGAAAAGATCCCAATGCTCCACCAAAAGTATACAAGAAAGCTGTAGATAAAATGAAACAATCTAATATCAGTACCTTTACATCGTCGCTAATTAAAAAAGATTCATTTACCCCCGAGAGCCGCTATCCATGTCGGGAAACAACTTCCGAATTGATGATTTTATATGAATTCTTAACGAAAGGTATCGATAACGAAGACATGGCTTATATCCGTCAAAGTTATGAGCATCTTCTGCAGGATGACATAAACAGTTATTGGTTGAATGCAACGCATTGGGTAGAACATTGCAACACCGATCGTAATGTCGTTGCCATCCCGCCAACGAAGAAACGGAAAAAAGAGGTGGACGATACAAAAACGCACGTGACCGGATGTGCACGTACCGAAGGCTACTACAAGGTTGATTTACGCGAGAAAGCTAAATTTAAGTATCATCATGCAAAATCGCATGGTGCTACATCGGTGGAACAAAATCGTCAAATTGTATCGAAAATGCAAGGGGCGTCACGTGAGGCGCGATCAAATCAACGGCGACTATTGACCGCATTCGGTGCCAGTACGGAATCTGAATTATTGAAATTCAATCAATTGAAATTCCGCAAGAAACAATTGAAATTCGCTAAATCGGCCATTCATGATTGGGGACTGTTTGCGATGGAACCGATTGCTGCCGATGAAATGGTAATTGAGTATGTGGGACAAATGGTACGACCGATTCTGGCAGATTTACGGGAATTGAAATACGAAGCTATCGGTATCGGTAGTTCGTATCTTTTCCGAATTGATTTGGAAACGATTATTGATGCAACAAAATGTGGAAATTTGGCACGTTTCATTAATCATAGTTGCAATGTACGTATTTATTTTTTATCAAAATTCCTAGTTATACCTTTAGCTCCTAGAAATTCCCTATGCGTGGAATTGATAATTTTTCATCTAATTTAAATTTTAATCTTAACCATTTCCAGCCAAATTGTTATGCCAAAGTGATAACAATTGAATCGGAAAAGAAAATTGTCATATATTCAAAGCAACCGATTGGGGTAAACGAAGAGATTACGTACGACTACAAATTTCCATTGGAAGATGAGAAAATTCCTTGTTTATGCGGTGCACAAGGGTGTCGTGGTACACTTAATTAAAATCATATTAATTTTAATTGTAAGTCCTTTTTTTCTTCTTTACTTAAGTTAGGGTTTTCTTGTTCAATGAAATGAAAAACAATATTCGATTTCATCATTTGTCTTTTATTTCTTGGTATGAATTTTATTTTTAAATTAATTATTTGTAATTGTAAATTTAAATATTTTATAATTTAATTGAGAAAATGTTTTCTTATGAATAATAATGAAAAAAAAATCATAAAATAGAAAATCTCTGTAACATAATTGAGTCAGTAATAAAAAGGAGAAAAATTCTTTCATTCTTTCATGAAATTAAGACAATTTTTGTCACTAATCGCAAAGAAATAAAAACAACAACAACTATGTAATTGTTAATTTTGAATAAATAATTTTAAATTGTATTAGTATTTGTATATTTTTATTATCGTAATGAATTGGTTAAATTTCACCAGTTAACCGAGTGGTGGATAGAAAAAAGTAATTTCGTTAATTAGTAGGAAGATTAAAAATGTATTATTGTTAAGCAGAATGCAGAACTTATGACGAACAAGTTGGCTCTAATATTATCCTGCCTGTGCTTTATCATTTTCTGTAACCTATTGGTTGTTTGTATGTAAGTGCAATAGATCGAATCCGACGATCAATCCGTAATCCGATTGCCGAACAGTAATATAACCATAACAGCTTTATGCAAAGCTATTATAGATCGATTATTTAAGTTAATCAAGACTGAAGGAGGATAAGCTTAAAATTTGTCAAATAGTTGGATTACTGATTTATTAAACTTTTGGTTTGGTTATTTAAAGGCAATAGATGATTTTAGATATTGCTAATTAGAGTTATCGGCTTTGCAATAAATGATATAAATAATGTGGTGATGTACCCAATACTCTAAAACCGCTTATGCCTAAATCGAAATCTAAATCATATGAGTCTTGAATATAGGCTCTAAATACTATTTTTCAAACGACCGAAGCTGATATAGCGTGAATGTGTATTTTTTCAACCTGAAATTTGAAACATTTCATCATCTTGCATCCATTAGCATAGACTTTTAGTTTGCACAACCCTGCAAGCACCATTATGACTCAACTTTCTGAGTCTAAAGTGAGCTCTTTCTGAGTCGTATATTTACTACCACAAA
>JANTOP010088451.1:0-19984 GCA_027564815.1 Symmerus nobilis
CGGTTTTACCTTATTTTCATGCCGAACCATCGTATAAACTAATAAAATGTCGTGAACTAATTAATTCCGAATCATGGGAATTTTTAAGCTGCAGGCAATAGCCTATAACTTAAATAGTAAATGCCTACTGTTAAAATGGTAAAATAAAACAATATTGGTATTTAAGTGGGCGGTAGAACTTCCTACGCCCTCTTTTTGCTCATATAAAAATTGTTATTATATAAACTTTTGTCTGAACATTTTGAATTTGGATGCAGTTAAATTATTTGTCTGGAAAATAAGTGTCAATACGAATAAAATTACGTCCCAAACAATTCCTTGAGCTTTTAAGCTTTCGTGGAGCTTTTGTACGAGACTTTCAGATTCGATTAAAATTTAATTATTCGAATAAAAATTAAATTTGAAAACGTATAAAATTTTAATGAAAACTAAAAGCTTTCGCTGTGCTATAAAGTTTATGTGTGGAGCTGTTATTATAACATTTTAAGTTTGGTTGCAGTTAAATTATTTGGATGGAAAATAGGTATCAATACAAATAAAATTACATCTAAAAGTTGTAGCTTTCTTAGAGCATTAACAGCTTTTGTAGGAACGTTTCATATTTGATTTAAATTTAATTATTAGGGTATTAAGCTTCTCTACAGATTTATAAATTTATTCAGAGCTTCTGTACAAAGATTCCGAAATTCATTTAAATCAAATAAATTGATAAGTTGGAATGGAAATGAGTAATTAACAGAAATCGTGAGGGATATTTTGTACGAATATCTGCATATAAAAAGCTGTATGTAAGCGCGATAAGTGCCGCACACTCTTACAATTAATCAAATTGAAATGCAAATGGACTTATGTACCTAATGTACTCTCTATATCTAGTCCCCAGCGACCATTACCTTAGCTATTTTTATATTAATAAATCGTGTAAAAGTGAAAGCGTGTAAAGCGAAATCGTATAAATCGAGTACCGTATAAACCGAGTGTACTATAGGTAAATATGTATATGGATAAGATTAAACCACACTGAGTATACGATTTCTGATCGTTACAGTTGGGTAGTCTTCCCATTAAGTGTCACATCCGAGGTTGCCGAGTCACATGCCGCATGAACTATATTTAGCAGATTTTGTTGACTTCAGTGTCTTTTTCGGATGCATTATAATTACATAAGCATATCATTACCAAATCAAAAACATTTTTAAAAATTGTGTAGATATACAATTTTCAAAAATGGTTTTTGATGTGGTGACAAGATAAGTGATAAATCAATATTGCCTATAACGTTTAATCAGTAGTAGGTTGGTAGATTGTCAATAGTATAGTTGACAGTACGCCTCAATCATTAAATCGAAAAATTAATTTACTTTATCTGAAGGTTTCACTAAAACAGGAAAGTTCTACGAAAATACAAAATTCTGTATAAATCAAAATTTCCAAATTTATCATTTTTCAAACTTTATTTTCCAAATTTCATATAAGAACCGTTATAAATGATTAATGATGAATTTATATCAAATTGGCCGAATTCCAAAAAATGTTGAGATTTTTCCAAATTTCCGGATTTTTCCGGATCCATGTTTGTCGGATATTTCCTACTCTCGGATTATATATAATTTTTAAAATTGTCCAAATTAATCTAATATATAAATTTGTGACATTTGGAGTTAAGCCTTAAGTATAGAACATACTTGAAAAGCGTGATTTTCGATAAACAATTAATAGGCGAGAATAGTAGAAAGAAATTCGGATCAATTCGGAACAATTCGGAAATAATTGTGCAATAATACATTGCAAAATGTCAGAAAAATTCTGAACTAACATATAATTAATGTGAAAAATAGGGCACTGCTAGGATCATGCCGGGATAGTGTAATGAACAATTGTTGGCAGTCTTAGTAATTGAATTATAGGATGAAATTAGAAAATGTGTTTGGAAGAATCGAGAAAATTTAGGAAACGCATCAACTGGGAATGATATACAGGATGGACATTTTTTACCCTAATGTGCCGAATAATTGGGAAAAAATCGAAAACCTTAAAGTGGGAACTCACTAGTCTGGCAAATGATCGCGAATGAGTTGGGAATAAGTCGGAAATGTGTTAAGAATACGAGAAGACTCGTATGGGGCAATTCAGTAACGTTTAGTTTAATTATCTGTTATACGGTTAGTTTAGTTTCATATTAAATATTTACTAAAAGATTCAAAATTCAAAATTTTTCAAATCGAATTCAGCCAAATTATTTTTAATTACAGTCAAGTCTCCTATAACGCGGTGTTTTGATAACGCGATTTCCATATAACGCGAACCGAAAATTGGAACAGTTCTCCCATAACGCGTTTTTCATATTGGGACATTCCAACAACTCAAATGGTTTGAAAAATTTATCTATGGAAACACTTATTCGATGTATAATTTTTTTTAATCGGATAAAATCTTCGTTCCGAACTTAGGCCCTCAAGCGATAGGATTTTAACAAAAAGTTGTAAACTTACATATGTTAGTATAGGTGTAGCCCTATGGTGTGCTTTTTATGGCCTTAGTATGGTCTATTAACAGTATCATTCACAATTGAGAAAGCAGTTTTTATATAGGTCTGATTAATGTACAATTTATTTATTTCTGAGATTCCATATATAACGCGGTACGAATTCATTCAATTTGTATGAATTTTGTGTTTCTTGTAACGCGGTTTCCATATAACGCGGTATAAATTAATCTGATTAATCTTATTTTTATATTTCCCATAACGCGATTTCCATAGAACGCATTTTCTGCTCTCAATTAATTCTAAGTTTCTTATAACACGGTTTCCATATAACGCGGTAGGAATTAATCGCGTTATAGGAGACTTGATTGTAATTACCAAAGAGATTTTGTTAAATAAATTTTTTAAAAAAATCGAAAGTTTTGAGATTTTGTAGATTTTCTCTAACAGTTTCTCGGAAATTTTAAATTTCTGTGAAATTTTATTAGGGAATCGGAAAATCTGATTATACGAAATAAAACCTAAAGTTACAGTGAGTAGATTTCAAACAAATAAAAACCCCTGATGTAAGGGGCAAAAAAATTTTATGGAAAAATTCCACCGTTTTGAGATGTACGTTTTGTTTTTTTTTTTGGCGAAAAATTCGACTCCTCCAACAATAGATTTTTATTTTTATACAATTTTTCTGAAATCACATAAAAAATGTAAATATCCGGGAAATTTTTTTGCGTAATCGGAACATCTAATGATGGGAAATCAAACCTAAGGGTTTACATTAGGGAAACCTAAGGGAAACTGTAAAACAATATTTTTTAGGAAATCAACTACATGATTTTATAAGGGTTGATGGGTCGATATAAATTAAATAATATTTTGGTTCGTTTAAAATAGCGAGTTCAATTTTGCTTGCGTTTAATTAAAGCAGAGTGTGACATGTCGTAAAGAGAAATATTTACCGAATACGATTTTAGGTTAACTCGGATAAATTAAACTAAACGACGTTAAAAAGAATTACAGAATTACCCCCTTAGTATTTTTTCTTCTTTCTTTTAAAATTTCCAATAATAATTGGAGAAGTAGGGCAATTTATGTAAGACTTGTATAAGATAGGCGAGTCACAAATGTCGTTAAACTGATAGTAGGGGAGAGTGGTGTCAGTTATAACAGAGGATCAATTGTAACAAAAGGTTTAGTGGCAACAACTGCTGATTATTATTATTGCTTCTATCATAGGAAATTCTATTTAATTTCATTTTTTCACGCATGCAGTAGAGTTGCGTTTATGCAATATTGTCATTACGAGTTTTATTGAAAAATGCGTTGTTATGTAATTTGTGAACTCCTTTGAATATTTTACTAATTTCTTTCAGAAAGCCCATGGAAAAACGGATGCTACTGTATTTGAGCTCATGTTTATCAAGGACGAGGTAAGTGTTCATATTAATACTTGCAGTTAATATGTATCAAAGATGGTTAGAGGTGGTCTCAATAGTAACACTGGAAGTATTATACTATCTTCTTTATTTTATTTTTTATTTTTTTCAATCATGGCTAATTGAAAAAGTCATGGCTCATAGTGTCGATTGTAGCATAATTCCAGTCTGTACTCTTGCATAAATAACGTCTAAAATTATATGACTTATTTCTATTCGTTTTCATAAAAGTGAAGCCAAAAGTTGTATAATTTGGAATAATAACGAATAACTTTTTGTGGCTTATATTAAAGGACATACAGCCTGACAATCTATTTTTAATACAATTGACACCATTCTTGTGTACCGTATGTAGTTAAAAAGCAGTTTGATTTAATGTATGTACCTACTTTGCTATTACATTACTTAAATATTTTATTGATTTAAGGTGTACTACTCAATAATTCATTTATATCGATATTTATGTATATCTAACGCCGTGGTGTACTTATTATATTTAAACATTAGTTTCTATCCGCCACCACTGAAATTCATATATGGCGTAAGTTATGCTGTATAATAGTCAATTTGGGTAAGGTTTTCTGACTTTTTTTTTCTTTAAATTAAGTTTAATAATAAATTAAAGAAATAAAATAAGTTAAAAATACAATAAAATTTATTACAATATAAATATTTAAAAGCAATTATTTTTCTAAAATTGCATATTATTCGCCGAAAATGTATATTATAATTTCTTATCGGTAATAAACACGATTGCAATAAAAAAATTATTTATTTCATTTTTTCATTAATAAAAGTCATAACAATATTGTTAACTCGCGAGTAATAAAAAAAGCCTCACTATCAGTTTTATAACAGAATTATTGCGACGAGAAACCAATTAATTAATCCTAGAAAGAAAATTACTAGAGTGAAATTATTTGGGTCCTTTCTCGAACTAAGTAAAAACCCGTTTCTCAGAATGAATTTGGCGTCTTTATTTCTAGATCATATAACTAATTTTTAGTTTCGAATTTTTTCGATTAATGATATTAAAAAAAACTGTTACTTTTTATATTGCATGTAATATATATTACAACAATATAATAAAAATTATTAAAAATTATATTTCCGCTTCAACTCTCATTGAATAAAACGATAATCTTTAAAATTTACCAATACGGACGATAACATGTGTGGATGACTGTGAAAAAAATAAAAATTATATAAGTAAATTCCATCTCAAGCGTTAAAATTACTAGCCTAGTTAAATAGATAAATTTATTTGTAAATTTCAAATTTACTATCTGACGAAATGCAAAAAAAAAACAGTCATAAAAGACCACAATTTACTTATTGTTTAATTTTGATATCTTAATAAATATTAATAAACGATCTATAATATTATTTTTTATATCTATTATTATTAGTCATATTACTTATCAAATTATTAATAAATAGAAATATAATTTGTAATAAATAAATTTACATACATAATCAAGATGTTCAATTTAATACATGTTTTTATTTCTTTTATTTTCTTTCACAAAAGAGTTTTAATCAATTGCTAACTATTAATGCGTTTGATGATTATTAAATATTATTGATTATCGATATTGATCAATTTGCAACAACTTGTTTATAAATTCAGATATTTATAAGATGGGGAACTGAAGATATGCATAAATACTTTCATTTTCCGTGTAAAAACTATAAAATTCTTGAATATGAATTCAGATATTTGAACAGGGTAACGATAAGATTATTGATTAATTTTTATTTCATTGGGAAAAATATAACGCTTCCAGGAATACTGAGTAAATATATAATTCGTTTGAAATACATTAAATTTAGTTTTGAATATTACAAATATTCTAGAAATAAATTTTATCTAATTGTTACAATTTTCATCATCATTCTGTCCTTTTTCCGAATAATGAAAGATTAGCGGTCGGCAAAGAGTTGCTATCTCAATCGGTTTCAGTTGTAATTATTTATCATCTTTTGCAAGGCATTTTCAATAATTAACCCTTTTTTTACTGTTATTTTAAACCATGTGGGTATAAATTAATATATTTTACGAATTTATTTATTCAACTCAATTTACTGAGACTGACAAGGAAGTTCTATCCGCTGTCCGCCTCCGATTGTAATAATTTGTGGACATGTTATATTTCTCGAAAAAATAAGAGACATGTATTTCTTAAACAGCCCGAAAAGATATTAAAGGGGTGAAATCCACCCTAATAGTTGAGGTTACAAAGTATTAATTGTGCTGCTTAACATAGAAGCAGTGCACCTATCAGCAAGAATAAATAGCAAAATATTAGTTATGTAGAATAATGAAAATTATATATGCTATTACTTGGGGGGTAAGCCACCCCTAAAAGTAATTTACATTTACCTCTTTTCAATATAACTCATCAAAATATCATACGATTTTAAATCGGTTTAAATTAGTTGACCATTTTTTGGTTTTACCCTAAACGTCAATTAAGGGTGAAGTACCCTCCAAAGTGTTTCTAGCAAGAATAATGGTTCAATGGCGTCCGATGTTAAAGTGATGTATTGGAAAGTGATTTGTTGGGTCAAGCTGGATAAAACCTAGGATAGTTAGTAAAAATGTTGGAAAAAATGGCCGACTGCCAATAGATGGCGCTGATGGAAAAAATCAGTTTTCAATCAGATCCATCAATATGTAGTTTAGTTAACCCTTTCACGGCGGGGGTAAGAAATTCTTGTTCGGGAGAGAAAGTGTTAATCGAAAATTTACTCCAGTGATTACAATTCATATAGCAATCGATTGCCGTTAGAATTTTTTCGCTAGTCCTCTCAATAAAATAGTCGGTTTTTCAAAAAAAGGGTGTACCGGTACCCACCAATCTCTCGAAAATGGGACATTTTGACTTTTGTTCGCCGATTGCCGAGAATTTTGTTCGGAAGCGAAAAAAGTTTTGTTCCGTGAAAGTTGCGTAGATAGTTGCTCTAAAATATAAAATGAAAAATCTTTGAAAAAAGTAACCCCTTCATGCCTTTTGGTCCAAAAATAGATTTATCAGAAAATCGTGTCTACGGGAGAGGGGGAGGGGAAATTTCTAAGTTTAACATTTTTGTTGCATAGACAATGGAAATACCTATCGACTGATACTAAATACTTGAAGACGTTCACACGAAAATAAAATAAAAAAAAAATTAATTCAAATTTCCAATTTTTTGTCGCCTATTTTTCATTGCATTTTTCAATTTTCTATACGAATTATAGAGGCCCATGCAAATCATATGATAATGATAGGAAACCTGTACAATAAGGGTTGGCCGACCAAAGTAGTGTATGGCAATGTTGTTCGGTATATTAAGGAGGATCTGTCAAAAATCAGTGTTGCTAGCCAATCAGTGCTGGCAAACAAAAAAGTTCAATAATTTTTCCGCGAAGAAGGTGTTTGAAATTTAAAATTCTACTATGCTGAAATTTCTAGTTGACTATTTTTTAGTTTTCTCTTAAACGAACAGTTAGGGGTGAACTACACGTGTTTTAATTATAAAATGTCCTAATTATGTTACATAAATTGCAAAATTCTTTATAAATTGAAAAATTCCATGAATGTCGGGAAGTTATTTCGGGAAATGCATTTCATTTTCTTCTTGTTAATTATCCAATTATCCAATGATAATGCATTCCTTCTACTTTAATCTTGTGAAGTTTTATTCTCGCTAATGGATCTCTGGTCGACAGACAAAACCAGAACGCCTCATTACACTATATTAAGTTCATAAATTGCATGTTACGCTTCCCATAGTCATATCTCATTCTATATTATGGAATACCTAACAAGCTCCTACGGATTTTCATCCGTAAATCGTACATCGGTCATTTTGAAATTGAAATGGCATTCATACGACGTGCGATACGATTAGTTTTTATTACCGATTAGCCAAACAGGATTTTCAATATAATTTCATATCTTTTGAATCGAAAGATTTAAGCGACGAACTCTCTTGCATATATACTTATGGACCACCCATAAATAATTTAATTTATTTACAAATTACTGCATTTATAATGCATGCATGCATGAGTAATACACAATCATAAACTAATATAAAATCTCAGCCAAACAATATTATATTGTATTACGGCGCGGTATGATATGCAGACTCTTTAACACACTGAAGAGGCAATGTTTTAGTAAAACAACCGCCAAGAAAATATAAATTTTTTTTTGTGAATTAACTAAACAAATTTTTCTTTATATATTCACCGTATTTGTGGCAACTTCTTTTAACATTACCATTCAGTCAGTGTTTTGTTGTTAAAGTTGTTGGACGGATAACTTTCCGGAGTGGAATAATTTGATATTAATGAATCGATCATTTTCAAAGACCGTCAAAGAAAATACCGTCTTTTAACCGTGAATTTATTATTTATTTACGATAAAATAAAAAGTATATTAAGCGGGTATTACTGTT
Source organism: Symmerus nobilis (assembly GCA_027564815.1). Lineage (NCBI taxonomy): Eukaryota > Metazoa > Arthropoda > Insecta > Diptera > Mycetophilidae > Symmerus > Symmerus nobilis. Next base: position 8,365 of record JANTOP010088451.1, read on the forward strand.
AAATAAAAATGAATATTTAGTGCAGATTTGGATAAAATAATCAAAACGTTATAATTAAATTAAATTAATTTAAGCGAAAGAAACAAGTGCCAATCAATATTGAAATATTTTTTTACAATAATGTTAAAATTAATTGTAATAGCGATAACAATAACCAACGCATTCTGTTGGAAACCAATTATCGGTCCATCATCGTTTAGTATAAAACAGCAACATCCTGCCACAGGATATTCACATAATTCATTAACAGAAACGGATGGCGTTTCTGGTATTGAATCATCACTCAGTTATAACGGAAATTCATTTCTCGATGAACATACCACTGGACATGATAGTGGATTACTAACAGGTGAAGCGGAAGGTAGAATTTTATCCGGTAATGAGTATAGCGGAACGAGCGCTAGTAGTATATTCGATGGTTTATATACAAAATCGGTAAGTTCACCGAATGTGAGAACAATTTTGAAAGAAAAATTATCGTAATTGAATATCTTGCTAATAATTCAATTTTATCATAATTTTAAATGTTTTTTAAACATGCAGTTGAATTATGAATTTAATAAAATAAATTTAAATAAATTTTATTGACACGAAAATCTTTATATAAAATTAATTACTGATAATAACGCCAACCTATTATTAAATTTTCTCCCACAATTTAACAAAAATAAATTTCAAAGGACTCCCGATTTAAATTGAAGTTATATTATTAACATTTTCAAATAATATCGGTTATATAATTTAATCGGCTGTAGTTTTTAATGAAATAAAAATGGAATCGAACGAATAAAAACTGTCCATTTAATTAAAAACGATTATATTCGATCAGCCCGATAAATATTATAATAAAAGCGATATACAAAAGAAAATTCGCATAATTTGCAAATATAAAAATGAACAATCAAATGATGCGGAAATAAATCAAATTCTTTTTAAATAAATTCATTTATATTCGGGAATAATAAATGAAACATAATTGATGAATTGGTACAACCTAATATGGACGTACATAATTGCTTTTTACTATATATGTAAATGTATAGTTTCGATTAATTTATTATAGTAAATTGAATTGTTGGATAAACAATCAACAAGCTTCTTAATAACTGATTTTACTTTTCTTAAAACAACAATTGGTTTTTATTCGTTAATCATTATTATTTATATCCAAGCAATACAATTACACTTTTTAAAAAATTAATTCATTTAATTGACATTGACATTAAAAAAAAATTTTTAAGCTTCTTACGGTTGAATAACTAGATATACAATTGAACAGTAAAGGCGGATGCGAATCGACAGAGGATTTACGAAAAGCAAACAGCTTTCCTAATAAGTGTAAGATGGTATGGTAAAACCCAACTAAATGATTTTGTTCAAAAGTGACCGCTCAACATTAAGTATAACTGACCGAACATTTGATATTGTATAATATTTTAATTAAAATAACATACTCGTCAATATGTTGCGGTTATACTGTAAAGATTTCAACAATAGATTATAGATCGATTCGATTTGATTTGATTTATAATAGAATAACACCCCCACTGCGATGGGTAATTGAATGGACATGATTAATGAATTACTATATTCAATTATAAATTTTAGATTCCATGATATGAGTTTTTCTGTAAACTATTATGGAATCAAAATAAACATAGTTTTAATTACACATATCCTTCAGATGAATAGGTAAATAAATGGATGCTTCTAATAGTGTATTTCTTGTATAAGGATTTCTACGGTTTAGAATAGTTATACCTACTGAAGATTCTTACAAAAACTTTAATGCAATAATAAATTTTAAGATGTGAAATGTCAAATGACCTTGATAGTACCAAATAAAAATGTAAGCTATGTAGTTACTATTAGTCCCATAAACTTTATTCCAATTTAATATTTTTCTTAATATATTCCCCTAAGTATGTCCCTTAATATCAAGCATAATGATATGAATTATAAAATCGTTTTTTAATCGAAATTTTGGAAAAGAAATCATGCTTTAGATATCGAGTAAGTCATATAAAAATGTAAGTATATCGAGACGTTATCAGGATGGCCATAAAAATGCACTAAATAAATGACAATGAATAAAAACTAGCTTCTTTACGGTCATCATGTTATTTTATTAAAAAAAACTGACATATTAAAGCATCTGTATTAATTACCCATAAAATCTAACCGCAAGACCAACCTTGAGATGAAAGTGTGATTGATTGGCATTGATTTTTAATAGCTAACAGAAAACAGACAAAAAAATAAAATAAATTATTTATTTTCTTAAATCATTATAATATTAAATTATTCAAACGAATGTAAAACACCCAATAAATTGGCCAATAATTAATTCCCTACATTATGGAAATCTATACGGTATTTAAATATGTAATGGCACAACTTTAAATACAATTGACTCTTTAGAAAAATTATATGCGTTTATTTATTATTGTTTTTACAGTTGGAGGTAAATTATTAAAAACTTATCATATAGGATACAATAATAATTTGCAAGAACAAAAAGTAAGCTCAAACTTGACCTGAGTTCTAAATCAAAATACTTTAAATATTGTATAGAAAATTTAGAAAAATAAATACTAAGGATTTTGATGGAAATAATTAATTTATTTTCATTTCAAACTAATATTTCTTAGAAATTAATTTTATACAAATAAAAAAAAAACATGTAAGCGGGGTAACGTTTGTTAAGCGGGGTGGGAATTATATATGTAGAAAGAAAAAATAAGCTTTCCACGTAATGCAAAAAATCTGTTTTTCCATCATAGTGATTGCAAACTGATTAATCAATTAATCGATTAATCGGGCAAATAAGAAGACAACATTAATTGATAAATCAATCAAATAATAATAAAAATCGATTATTTTGGATTATTTTAGTGCTATTTTAAACAAGGTGATACAATTCAAATTTTTTTCAGTTATAGAAGGCCAGGAAAGCAATGCTTTCCTCGGCATTTTGCCCGCCTTACCTAAAAATTATAGGTGACTTCTATAACAAATGCACGTGGTTAAATGGCGGTTCGGAAGCAAAACATAGTTCCTAATATTTTCTTCGAGACTTATGCAGAATTTTTCCCAACTAATGAACAAATTAAGGGGGATCGAACTTTATCAACTTGGAAATAGCAATTTTTTTGTTAATGCATAAAAAAAAATACCAGGCAATATATCCCAATGGTGTGTGCCAGGTTTTAGATAATAGGGCGTTTGATAATAGCTCAAAAAAGCTTCGTTGGTAATCACTGTTCTAAACCTTATATATCTGAACATCATGGACCAAAAATAAAGAGCTCAAAGATTTAAACATTAACAAGATTGAAACTTTAGCAAATTTCGCACTCCAAGCTAAATGAACGAGGGTTTAAAAGAATTTTTGCTACTATAGGTATACCGCTTGAGAGAAAAACTATCAGGAGCTACTACTCGAGAGTATTCGAGTATAGCTATCGGATAATGGCTATTAACTCTCAGAGAGCGAACTAATTGAGATTTGCTCTCAAGTAGACAAACTGTATTTTATCAGTTCTGATAGTTGCTCTCCAAATATCTACATGTTTCGTTTTTTGATAGTTAAGTCTGAGAGTTTCTACACAACGAAATGGCTTCTAAAAAAGAATATTTAAAAGAGGAAATTTTTGAATTGATTAGCATATATGAGGGAAACTCCGTTTTATAGAATCATAAGTCTAAAGAGTACCTAAATCGTGAAAATAAAGACAAGATATTGAAAGAGATATCCGATAGCAGGTTTTTTTATTTTTCGACCATTTTTTTTAATATTTAGTATACAACAATCGCAGCAGCAACTTTTTTCACATTATCCATCTTGATTAGAAAACAAGCTTTCAACAGGAAAGAATAACTGACAGTGATTCATTAGTTCTTTACAGTCCAAGTTTGTTAACTCACTGTCGAGAGTACAGACACAATTCAATAGACAAGAGTGGACACGGTTTTTGAAAGGACTATCTGAGAGTAAGCTCTACATAGTCTGATAGCAGCTCTCTGAAATTCAAAACTTCCCAAAATGCTCTCAAATGGACAAGCAATTGAGAATAACTATCTACAGTAATTCTCCCTAGTTCCTCTCAAGTGGACACTTACTGATGAAATTGCATTATTACCATACATTATAGATGAAATTGTATTAGAAAATGGATATATAATTTCGATTAATAAATCGTTTACTAGAAAAAGACCCACAAAGGAAAAAAACGAAGACAACCTGTAAATAATTACAGCCAAAAATGCGAATAAAACTTTCAATTTATTTTACATTTCATTTCAAATATTTAGCAATATATTGCAAATAATAAATGAACATGAAACTTCAAAAATCGATAAGTAGAATTCAGTAAAAGCAAAATAAATTTAAATAATTATAGAAATTTTTAAGGACCGTTGGCTAGATTAGATGAGATGGCTAGAAATAATATAAGAAAAAGATCATTTGCTCCTTTTAAGTTTCTTTACTTAGAGTGGTTCGAATCTGATATATTTCCCACTATTTTTAAAACTAATTCGTGAATATCTTGTTAGCCATTACTTTTACGAGAAAAGTGCAAGAGATCAATTTGGTAACTCTTGTTGTTTTCTTTTTTCGTTGTTTTCTACAAAAATTCAGCTTTCCGCCACTTATTTCATAGAAACGCCTTTTTTTCATTAAATCAAGTACGGGCTATATCAAGTACGAATTTGTCACATAAAATTGAAGACACAAACATGTTTATTTTTAATTTTTTTTTTTTTAATTTTAAGTCAATTTGTAATATCTACTGCTCATACATATCGTAATAACTAAGATAGGCGATGTCATAATTTAGAAGATTAAATTTAATAAAAATTTGTGATAACGAGAAGCGATGAGAAACGTAGAACGGGAGGAAAAACGCCAATTAAATTTAGAAATAAATGTCAAAAAATAGAAAATAAAAGTCAATACGGAAAATTTTTTCCAGTGGCGGGTCACCAAAGCATTGTATTATTATTTAAAGAATTGCGTTGTAAGAAATATAATATAAAGTGTAATATTGGTGATTTATTCAATATTGGTAGTCTGGCAAAATTTATAAATTGCAAAATTTCCCAAAAGCATAAAAGATAATAAAATGTAAATCAATGTCCCTTAAAAATATATTTTATTAAATTACATTATAATTGATAATATAATAAATTAAAATTACAATAGTTTCCCAATTAATTTATAATTGCCACATTTGGATAGGGGCAATTAATAAAAGGAATTGTAACTCCGTTAAAAAATTCGAAATTATATTCGTTATTGCATTTTGAAAAAAAAAAAATATATGGATCACTTTGGGGTTAAAGCTCGAATCTTTTTGCAATCCCAAAATTTGACATGATAAGTCCTTATAAGATAAAACTAAACATGATAAGACCTTTCCAAATTCTGAAAAACTAGTATTGAACTGTAATCGGATGTCGGTGTTATAACATTTCGAATTGCTTCATGCCCCTTAGAAAAGTGTATGGACTACGTCACTGTGCAACGGTCGTCATATTATTTTAACAAAAATCACAGTTGATAGAAAACTTAACCGTTCTACTATATTTCGAATTCTATGGCTACTGCTACTTCTCAGTTTCTAATATTAATTTTTCGTCGATAAGTTATTAAAATGAACCACGGAAGAAGAGAAACTACTTTTGTAGAAGATAATTGATTGCGAATCTAGTTTGTTAAGGATAAACGAATGAATTTATTGGTATTATTTTCCAGTGTTCGGAACGCAGTAAATAAATGGAAAAATGAAGGAACATTGCGAAATAGAGTTGGTCGTGGAGGAAATAACTTATTATCAGATAAAGATGAAGTGTATATAATTCGCGTTATGGATAAAGATCAAAAGAAGCCTATTAACAGTTTAACCGCTAAGCCCATCTCTACTAACACAATACGAAGAGCTTAGCTAAATCAAAATATACTCGGTAGAGTAGCACGAAGAACTCCTTATGTATTGGAGATAAACCGCATGAAAAGATTCCAATTCGCCAAACAGTATGTTAATCACGGGCCAGATTATTGGAAACATGTTATTCTAACCGACGAGAGTAAATTTAATATTTATGTATCAGATGGACGTACGGGGCCGTCCATAAATGACGTCATGGTCAAGGGGGTAGGGGGGCGTCAAGCAAATTATGAGGGGTTTTAGGGAGGGAGGGGTTTTTGTAAACATGACGTCATGACGAAATTGATATAAAATACATCAAATTTCATACAAATTTCTTTTTTTTTTGTTAATAATGTGTATTTCTTGTGTTTCTTGTAACAAATATTAGATGATTTTCGAGCCAATTTATACAATTAATTAAGATTAATTAATATCTAATTAAGATAAGTACAGATTCCCTTAGCAATTATACAACCATTACGTGAGAATACTATATGTTCGTATGTATAACACTAGATTTTTTTGGGTAGTTCCAAACACCTAAGTATCGGATAAATTTTGAAAGGACCTGTCGGATACAATGGATACTCGTTGGTATCGGATATATTTGGATATATTTGAGGTGGGGTAATGTAAAGATGATGACGTCATTCAGGGGGGAGGGGTAGCCAAATGATGACAATTCATGATCGGGGGGAGGGGGTGTCGAAAATTACAAAAAAATTGACGTCATTTATGGACGGCCCCTAAATATGTGTGGCAGAGAGCAAATACAGAGATGAACAAGGAAAATATAGAATCTACCGTAAAACATGATGAAAGTGTTTGGGGCAATATGGCAGTTAGCGGTGTAGGTAAACTCGAATTTATAGACACAACAATGGATAAATATGTATAATTAAATATTTTAAAACGAAATCTTCACCCCAGTGCCAATAAATTAAAGTTACGGAACGGGTTTTGGTTTCAGCAGTACAATGATAGTATAGTTCCTCATGTATAGATTAGTGAATACACCGGAACGAAAGGGCAAAAGAGATGGTAAGACTTGATTCATATTGACCGATAGCTTTCCTAACATATCTGTTTGACGGTCATATGCGCGAATTTGCCAAATTCGAGAGAGGGATTTTGAAAATAATTATAGAATTTGTTAATTGTAAAAGTTTTGTATACGAACATTTTTCAAAAGCTAATTTCTTTATCTTTCAAGGTTTAATTTTAATTTTCCTCTAATAAAATATACATAAAGAAATCGGTAATACCGTGTCAATACTATTATCGATGATATTTACAATCTACTTAATTTAATTAATTTTATTCTGTCATCCCTAGCATGTGCTATATAATATAGATATGCGTATTGTTGATTATGTATTTGAAACTGTATGCTTATTATTTCCATAATAATAATTACAATAATTTTAGCAATAAAAAAAAGAGATTATCTCTGATTTTGCAACCATTTATTTACCTTTTCTTTGCTTGCAATAATTTAAATAACCCCTAATTATTCGAATTCGTTATACTTTATTAAATTCAAAATATTCGATAATATTTTATTATTATTCATAATTTATCCCTAACAATGTCTTGTTTCTTATCTCGAATTCAGAAAATGCAAATAAAATATAATTTATTGCTAAAAACTATATTTATTTACGTTATGCAACAAAATCAAAGAAAGACGAGTAAACATGAATGGAAGATATGAGATGCTGTTTCTTAATGTAACATTGTGCCATTGTGCAATATTGAATAAAATCGAAATTCTTCCGGTTGGTTTAAGATTTCAACAATGTTTTTTTTATTATTATTATTTTTTCTCTCCATTTCCCGTAAACTTTCGATTTTTCTTTCCCGTCTTTTCATTGTAATATATAATTTCTCTTATTTTATAGTAAATATAAACGGAAAATTCCAAACATTGAAAAACCGTTTTATCGTAATTTAGTTTTCTGGAAAATTTTCTCAAATAGTTATAAACATGAAGAGGAATCCCATTAAATGGAGAGATTAAATAAGATTTCCTTGTGTCGTATAAGTTTAATTGCATCTTTTCGTTATGTATACAATTATCTTATAAAAGACATACTAATTCTTTTATAGCGATTTTATCGACGGTAGTTAAAGAGGTTACAGATTTATACTGTAAAAAAGCTCTCATCTTATATTATTAAGAATTTCCTTTAATTGACAATATATTTTTGATCCTTAATAATTCTTTATTAATTGATTGATTTTTTTTCAATTTAAAAGAACAACTCAAAAATTTTGAAAATAAGGAAAAATGTTCAATAGTTTAATTAAAGAAAAAATTCAAATTGCAATGGCAATAAAAGTATAACCTTTCTATGACTTATTTCCTATTATCCCTGACCTAGTTACGAAATTTTAGCGAGAAAATTGTTAGTATAAAATAAAATCCAATTGAAATCTCTTATCAAAAACCTTCATAATCAAACTTCATCCACAACAATTTTGTAAATTACAAGATTTTCTAATTTTTCATGAAACATACACGTATACAGTTATGAATGGATATTTTCCTCCATCAACTTCGAAATATTTATTGCATATACCATTGAAAATCTAATCAATTGAAAATTGCTTTGATATACCAAATAATATTTTTCGAAAATGGAATGAAAATTTTCTGAATGACATATTTTAACATACGGGATTTAGATATATTTTGTTCAGCATAAAACTCAAACAACAACACCCAAATCTATCCTTTTCTCGATTTGTTTTACAAGAAATGGCTACATCATACAATATTAAAAAAAAGACCATCATCAGGATAAAAACATACATTGAAGTAGAGAAAATTGGTATATTTTTGTATACGTAAAAAACAAATCCCATTAAAAAGTTTATTACAAATATTTTCCTTGACAGAATAGAAAAAGTATAAAAAAAAATATGTATAACTTCACCTCTTAAGCGAATTTAAACTAAAAATACTTTTGAAAAATAAAAAATAAAAATTTATTGCTGATATGATGGCAAGAAATCATTCCAATATTTACTATGGGTGTATTTTGAACAAAAAAAAAAAAATATGAACAATAAATCTTTAGAATTAAAATTATCAAATGATAAAATGCTCCACTTAACTGACTGAAAACAAATTAACAATGAAAATTGAAAGGTTTTAAAAATAACAGATAAATAGATTTTCTAAGGAAAATCATAAACTATCCAAAATATATAATTGATTTAATTTAATTTTATAGTTGGGTGGTACAGGTCAATGCTACACCGATAAATATGCATTTGAACATGAAGGTACTGCACACATTCAACATTCATTGCCAAAGTTGGAACAATTCACATTATGCGAATGGATGAGGTTTACAAATCATAGTGGTGATCATACATTGTTTACATATTCGGGTAAGTGGAGAATATTTGAATCATTCCAAATTGTTGTATATTTACGGACAATTAAATGCAAATAAATACATAACAAATAAATTTTCTAAATTTTCAAAAATTGTCTAAATATAACATATCACGAATTTCAATGCAGATGATGAAATTGAAATTCAAACATTTGAAAATGATTTTATGAATTTTCTATATTCAATTACGGTAATAATACGACATAGAAATGCGTTATTTATATTCACATTTAGGGCTTAATTCAATTAGGTCATGTTTCACAAATATAAATGAATTAAATTAAATTAATCAAATATTACAATTATTTCTTTTATTAAGTTATACTTGTATTATGACCTTTTCTGTTTCTAAAATCGTGCGTATAGATTTAAGTAAAATATATTTATGATGCATGCATTTACATGTAATACGCAACTAAATGTACTTAGGTTTCGATAAAACTTGGTAAATAATTTGATTAAAAATCGGATCCTAACTTTTCAAAATTGAAAATAGTGACTGCAAAGGGAGGACAAAATGATACATTAATAAACTAAATCAATAGAAATTTTCAATCGTAACATATTTGCTAATTATGAAAAATGAATTTGTTAATTACGAAATTATAATGGAAAATTTGACAAATTTTACTTCAGCCGGAAAAAATGTAAATACGTAGAAAGTTGCTTTGACAGTTATGTAAAAATACAAAAATTAAATATTTCGGAAAAGTTGAAATATCAACAGGTCCTAAAGCCTCGCACCGATAAATATCGATATCGGAAACCGCGACATTTGATCCGGATTTCCCAATTGTTTTCTTAGGATCCAAACAAATCTACTGATGCAGAAGGTCCATAGATTAGTTGAATAACAATACGATATATCAAAACTAAACTTTTCGTACAAAAGCTATGCAAAAACATAAAAGCTCCAAAAAAGCTTTATTTTCCAAGCCCTATTTTTTGTCGTTTTAAAATTTATTTTCTATCTAGATAACGACTCTTTAACAAAATTTCAAATTTTCCAAAGGAAAATCATTAAAAATCTCGAAAGCTCACGAAAAATTGAAAATTAAATTGTCTTTTTGTTTAATTTAGAATCGAATTTTTATCTCATTCGTTAACTTTAAATGAAATATGGAATTTTCGCTGAAAGCTTATCTAAACTATTAAAAGCTCAACGAAAGCTCTACGTTTCGAACTTAATTTTGTACGTATAAAAATCTATTTGCTATCTAGATAACGGCCCAATAACGAAAGTTGAACTTTTTCCAAAAAAAGTATTCAAAATCTCGAAATCTCAATGAAAGCCACGAATTAAAATGTCATTTTATATAATTTGGTATCTAATTTTTATTCCATTTATTAAATTTTGGTAAAATATGAAATACTCGCTAAAAACGATCAATCCTTTGAAAGCTCAAATAAAGCTTTCAGTACTCAAAGCAATGAAAGCTCCGATCTTAATTTTTTACAATCTAAAATCTATTTTCAATCCAGATAGCGATCACGAAATTTCAAATTTTTCCACAATACATGCTTCAAAAATGAAAGTTATTTATTTATTTATGCAAGATTTCAGGCCGTTAGATGAATTTTTCAAGAAAGAGCAAACTTCAATTCAATTCAATTTAATTCAATTCTTTAAAGCTTTCGTAGATATTTTAGTTTTCCACAAAGCTTTCTAAAGATCCGATTTAATTTAATCCAATTTATTTTAATCCGATTCCAAACTGTTTTACCATACTGTCAACAAAATTAGTAAAATGATTCATAGTTTTTAAATAAAATAATTTGAGTTAGCAATTTGCTATAAGCTTCCAATGTGGCCTTTGTGGAACTCTTTGTTATATTTAACATAACAGCGTATCTTTCTTTCAATATTACAATAAATGGCAGACATTAGCCAATATGGATACTCTGTGGTTTTAGCTTTTATATTTTAAATTTTCTACATCAGCTATTAGGCTAATATTTAAGAATACGTCTGTCAAAAACCAATCCCTGTTCATTAATCTAACCTTAATCTTAAACTTATCGTTAATTCATTATTAACCTGCCCGTAATGTTAGTAATAATAATAATTTTGAAGCTGCGATATCGGCAGTCATGATTCAGGATCTGAGGTGCATTAATTATGGGGACAAAATCAATTAAACATAAGAAGTCGTGTATGGTACATTCGATCAAGTTTAGAAATTAGACTTCACGCTAGGGTGAAAAATTTGGTTTTATGGTCATCGATTCTACGGGCCACCGTCTAAATATGATCAACCATTACTAAAACTACATAATTAA
>JANTOP010088462.1:0-19979 GCA_027564815.1 Symmerus nobilis
GCTATAGTGAATACTTCTCGCAATAGAGCCATTGTGACAACGTGCCCCGTGTGACAACGTGCCCCGGTCTACCCTACTCGATATTTTTGTAAATGATGTTACGAATAAGGTAGATTTCTAGCCTGCTGGGATTACTGTTCGAAATTTTGTGGATTATTCAATGAAACTAAAACAAAAAAATAGGTGTACTGGACAAAGCGATTGGAGATTTTATGTGTGAAAGTTCAGCTTAAGAATAAGAAGTTATTCTTATGCGCAGTGTATATTCCACCAGATACATCTGAGGACTTGTACACTGACTATAGCCAGGTACTCGAGAGTGTATATAGTTATGCATCTGACGTCGATATTATGCTGGTAGTGTGAATTGGGTGAAGGATATTGAGAAGAATAATGTAATGCTCTCAACTAATATCAGATCTACGTCTGAGAAAGCATATTTCGATACGATATAAAGTACGGGGTTTATAGTCAGCTTAATCACGTGACTAACTTTCAGGGGCGCATCTTAGCTCTTGCATGGTCGAATTATCCTGACGACGTTTTTCTATTTAAGAGTGATTTCCCGCTTTCAAAAGTTGACCGATACCATTGTCTAGTAAAGATAAAACTTAACCCAGCTATCGAAAACACCATTCCGGAAATTCCATTTTCCAGATTTGATTTTAGGAAAGCGAATTTCGAGGCCCTAAATCAATATTTTGCTGGTATTGATTGGTGCCATGGTCTTGGCGAAATCAATACCGTTGACAGAATTGTTGACTGTTTTTACGACATTTTATTGGTGGGTCTCGAACGATATGTACCGGTGAAGCGTTTTGTTCAGAATAGTTGTCCCAAATGGTATTCTATGTCTTTGAAAAATTTAAATAATCGGAAAAACGCCGCTTTCTGCAAATACCGCAAAACAAGGAAACAGTCGGACGATGTGCGATATATCTCTCTGCGTAAGATATTTAATAGTTGTCAATCATTGTCCTATAAGGCTTATTCACTTATCCAAAATCCGAAACGCTTTTGGGCGTATGTGAGAAGTAAGAGGAAGACTAATGGCTATCCTTCAACGATGTATTATGTTTCATCGAAAGCGTCATCTCCGTTGTTGATTCGTCGCTGCGGTAAATCACTAGCGGCACCTCTTTGCTTGATTTTTAATAAGTCATTATTAGCTGGTTTTTTTCCGACTGCAAGTGGAAGTTATCTCATCTCATAAATTTCATATTTTATCTAAATTTAATGAATCGAAATATAATTAGATTCCCAATTATATATAATAAAATGACATTTTTATTGTAAGCTTTCAATAAGCTTTCGAGATTTTGAAACTTCATTTTGAAAACAGTCAGACTTTCGTTAAGGGACGTTTATCTGGATAGAAAATAGATTTTAGTTCATAAATAATAAAGTTCGGAAATTAAAGCTTTCTGGAAGTTTTTAAGTTTTTATAGAGCTTTTGTCCGAATTGTTTACATTTGATATTTTTCTATTTTCCCTCAACTAATCATCATTACATTTTTTTGGATCCGAAGAAAATTATCGGGAAATCCGGATCATCTGTTGCGATATCCGATATTGAAATTTCTCGGTGCGAGTTTTTACGAATTTTTTTCTTACAGAAATTTCAAGTATTCCGAAGTATTTAATTTTTTTAATTTTACCTAACTGTCAAAGCAACTGTCTGCGTTTTTACATTTTTTTTTCCGGCCGAAGAAAATATTTCGCATGCAATCTAGTAATAAGCAACATAACAATAAGGCTGCAACATTTTGTTAAAATCCTGCTCGCCTTATGGAAATGTTGACCGCACGCCACTGCTCCAAAGCTTCCTCATTGCTTGGTTTTATAATGCGCTGCGCCAGGGATTTTAACGATCCATATGCCCTGCAGTTTCTATACTATTCATTTGTAAGACCCCATTCAGAATACTGTAATGTAGTGTGGTCTCTGAACTACAGTGTTAATATAAATAATATAGAGGCTATCCAGAAACGATTTGTAAGATACGCTCTTCGAAAACTAGGTTGGGTCGATGAGCTGAATCTTCCGCCGTATGCGCAAAGGTGTCAATTAATTGATATTGTCCGACGGTCATTTTCTGGGGCTTTATTTATTTTCGATTTGCTATCTAATCGTATTTATTGTTCTCAGCTGTTATCATTGATCAATATCAAGGTGCCCACTCGACAACTCCGCTGTAATGAACTGCTAACGTGTTCAAGGTACAGAACGAACTACGGACGCTTCGAACCCATTAATAGAATGTCGCCTGTATTTAATTCTTATAATTCGGCATTCTAGTTCGGTATATCGCGACAACATTTTCGTCAGGGAGATTGCTCCAGAATAGGTTTTGAAACCCATGCCATACATAAAGACCCGATATATAGAATAAAAAATTGTATTTAATGAATCTACATGTAGCAGGGGTCTATTAGAAACTTTAAAAACAATTTCCGATTTAAATTGACTAAAAAACAACCCACAAATAAATTAGTTCTCTTCTTTATTAAATTTCTTTTTCAATTATCTACATTTTTGGTATTAATTTCATATCAATGTTGAAAAAGCCATAAAAGGTGATAATTAGAAATATTATCTAGACGACGGGGTCCTAGAACATTCAACTTTTTCGGGTACATTTTTTGTCCAAATAATAGATGAAAATAATAATAGAAACCGGCTTACACTACCTACTGATTACGTTTCAAAATTTTCCCTACTCTCTACAGGCATTAACAAATTTCATACTGCGGTACTTAGATAACATTGCAATAATAATAATACTATTTATCCAATTCGACTTTGTTTATTATTCTCTTAAAATTGCATAAACTTTTCTGATTTTCTTACGATTAATTTTGATATTCCCATTGTTTTGCAGTCAACTTTTATAATCGAGAAATTACCGAGTGGAAAACACATTGTCTGAAACCTATTAAATAGTTCTACCATTAAATTTTTATGGAAGAACAATAATAGGGGATTATCGATTATCTGAAATGGGATTTTATTTAAACAAAATTTTTATATAAAACCAATAAAAACAGATAATATGAAGGATAATCGAATTGAAGAAATAGTTTTTAAGGATTTGAATATACTAACTATTCGACGATAATGTAAAATACAAGTATAATGTTCATCAATAGAAAGTTTAAGTTAAACTTTTGAACTTTTTTCTTAAATCCGATTATGGAGTGGATAAAGTAGATCGATAAAAAAATGATGAAAAATTAAAAAAATTAATGTAAAATAATTTCAATAATTTTCCGTATTCTTAAATATATTTTTATTTTTTTGCACCTAAACGCAATTAACATTAATCCGGATATGAGAAGTCTGTTACCCAAATATAATTTTGAAAATTTCCATAAATTACATAAAATAAAATAAAATAAAATGAATATTTTGCCCGTAATTTCCATGCGTATAAAATGTTAATCTCTGCATTGGGTATTTATACTAAACACAACGGTTACTAGCGGAAAACATGGAACTGTTTATGAGGATAAATATAAACATAAAAATTAACATTGCATATAAATGGTCTGTAGACCGAAAAATTTAATTCGCAAGTTCTGTATCTATGATCCGTCCATACCTTTCCGTGTGATTTCGACGATTTTCCCAAAAAAATAAAATTATATAATTGGATGTATAGTACAATACAACTTTCATAATACTTGAATTTTTCCATTTACCATTCAAAAATAAATTAAATTTGGTATTTGTCACCCACGCATCAGTCATTGAAGGACGATTTTTCTTTTATTCAATATTTTTTTTTTTATTTTTAGCAAAACACACATTTTTTAGTGGAAATGTGGACAAATTCATTTTCCATATTTTGTTTTGATTGCCATTTCTCCCATTTAAATTTAAATTTAATTTGTAAAAATTCAGCAATTTGCATATATTTTCGTCAGTTTCGGGATGAATTTATTATGGATGTAATAAGGACGTTTTAATTTTCAGGATTATCAACTTTAATGTTATCGATTTTTTTTTATTCGATTCAAATAGGGAAAATATTTTGACGGCCTAGACAAACTTCGTACTTTAATCTTTAACATATCTCTAACTATTATTTTTATCCATAAAGCTGTTCGAGGAATAATGATGCTAGCCAAAGAGGAATATTCCTTCTTCTAATATTGGGACATTATATCCCATATTGGCACATTGCAATATTATATCTAGGGGAGAGTGGTTTCAGTTGTAACAAAAAAAGGTTTGTCAGACTGTATCTCCTTTATTATTACCCGTCACGAAGTTACCCAAGTAACATTATTATCTGGATATTTGCTGTTAAAGCACTTCGTAAGCTAAAATCAGTAGCTATTTTGCTGCCACAGGAAGAGTGGCAGTAATGAAAAATCGGCTGTAATTATATTAATATCAGCCCAAAGTGGAGGTGGCTTTTCTTGCTGTAACCATTATTATGGCAGCTAAAGTAGTAGCTGTAATAACTCTGCCACAAACCTGTATCCGCGATTATATTATTGTATTTTATTTATATATGTAATATTTGTTTTCTTATTCTTGTCATAAAAGTAATTTAAAAAGTAACGAAAAAGTTAAATTTGTATCAATTCTAAATAATTTATTTAAAAAAAATAGAAGGAGGAAAAATATAAAGAAAAAAATCCCATGCTTGGTGCGATAGTAACTGGCTACCCATGCAATTTAAAACTTGGTCCATCCGATGTATAGTGTTTTTTTTTTAAAAGCTCTCAACCCTGTATAAAACGTAGTTTTTAGAAAAACGCTTTCAAAGTTTTAGTGATGGATAATTATATATATGAAACGCAATTTAATACCTCACTAATATAGTCAACAACAACAACAACAAAAATTAAAGAGTATCTGTATCTATTTCTAAAATTCTGTCCCGAGGATACCTGACTAGTTACTGTATTAGACTTTCTATTTCGTGAACAAGTTTTCGATGTTTACCAACATATACTATAGTTCCTTGACCACTTCCAGCTTTTTGGGAATTTTTCTTAACTATTTTTGAATTTGTTTGAGTTTTGTTTACTATTCCAGGCTTCTCGACGATTTTTTTTTTCTAACATTTTCGAAATTGTCCAAAATTCCCCCACTTTTCCGAAAATTCGAAAATTTTCGCCATACAATCCTGACTTCTACTCGCCTTTGATCTCGAAAATGTCCAGTTTGCCCACAACAATTATAGAATATTACCAAACAATTTCTATAAATTTGCCGTACTCCTTCTGAACTCATCTTGGAAATATTAACTTTTAACCACAAATATTTTATCAAGCGTACTAATCATGTTTTTCGGAATAATATTTAACTCACCGTGGGTTGACAATATGGTAAAATTCAGTATAAACTGGGACACCCGATAACAATAAAAGATATTGAGCTAAACTACACAGCTATTATTGCTATTGCTATTCAGCTAGATTAGCTATTGAGCTAAACTAGCTATTATTTCTCAGCCTCATTACAGCCAATATCGTGCTGTAAATACCTTGTAATAGCAAGTTATTGGCTGCCACAGATAAATTGCTATCTTGGGTATTCATTGTTATTCTAAATTATACCTACATCTTTTGGGTTCAATTTTACGAAAACAAATAAGAATAAAACATATAATTTCAGACGTTATTTATTAAAAAGTACGGACTGGAGTTATGTTATCGACACCATGCGGGTGCCAATTGTAACGCCCGATGGCGTCAGTTGTAACACTCAGTTTAAAGTATTTATCATTGCGTAAGGGGCAGCATGCTGATTACTGACTTCACTTAATTTACTTTAAGGGGTCAGTTCCCAATCTCGACGAATTTTTTCAAGAATTCTTAATATCAATTCTACGTATATTTACTACAAGAAACTATGGTTTTTGAAAAATTGATCTTTCGAATAAAGATTAGGAATTCGGGAAGATCGGGACCCCTTAAACGGCAAGATTTAGATGGTAAAGAAAAACGAAATCTTCAAATTATTAAAGGAATCACAGTTTTTATTGAAAAAAATAAACAAAATTCAAGATTTATTAAATTAAGTAGTTAAAGTTTCACTCAGATAAGCAGTTAAGACAAATATAAAATCGATCATAGTTTGCGCAACTGGAAAGAGCCCATTTCTTACAGTCAGTGCACTGTAACCAGTCTTCTCTGCTATTGTTATATTCTTCAAAGCACACCAAGCATATATCTTCATTTTCGGCAGTGTCTTCTATGTATGAACCAACTTTTTTTTTATTAATACTGTTAACAACAACTATTCAGTATTCCGTCTTACATTTGCGCTTATTAGACTTTGAACTTTGGTTCATTTTATCTCTTCTTGCCTTAGGTAGTTGTCTAATATCTTAATATCTCTAGTGTTGCCTCGCGTTCTGTCTCAGTTATACAATTCCCGAGAGCATTACCTTCTGTACCTGTACCTTCTTTAGTTGCACAGAGGATTCTGTTCGAAAATAGTGGGGCAAAGAGTGTCTTGGTTGGGGGTAAAGAGGGTCGATGCTTTTATTTGAAATTTAAGCATAAAGCTCCTTTGGAGGATGATCCTCCTGCACAATTTTCGTACAACCAACCTTTGCATTTTATGCACTGCATCCAACATTCCCCCGGTTTGCTGACTTTCCATTTATCATTACATATTATGCAAGAAGTGTCTTCAGCTTGTGAATATACCAGCAGCAATCTCTTTTTTTTTGTAACTTCATTCTTTATATTTTTTTCCGATCTACAGATCTACAGATCTGCAGATCTTTTAAATAAACACCACTTTTAAAAACAAGAAAATGAACTTACCTTTTTTTAAAATTTTTTGTTGGGCACTTTTGATCTTGCAATGTATGTAAGCTTCTGAGAACATACTTTTTAAATATAGAGATGATGTTATCACTGATATTATTGGAAATATGTCATTGTTATTATAGTGCCACTTATGAGAGAGTAGAGTGCACTGTGTGCAAATTTCATATTTGGCGTTTTATTTGAATTTAACAGTGAAGTGACTCTCCTTGCCTCCGACCCTCCTTGCCCCGCTCTACCCTATATACATTATTAATTATCAACACTTACCTCGTTCAGAAGCTTGATCAATGAGTATTAACATATGGTTGTTTCCAATTAATGATTAGCTTTATGCCAATCAACTAAAATTAGACTTAAAATACGATGCAAAATTTACAAAACAATGTGTTTTTCAACGAACCTCGCACTGACAGTCGTGCATACCGATGCATACTTCATGCGTGTAAAAATGACACATTAGAAAAACTTTCTACTTATATAAATAATAGTGCTATTATCTAGCAGATGTCGCCACTAAACCGTTTGTAACAATTGATTCTCCGTTACAACTGACGCCACTCTCCCCTACTAATATCAAGCGACTAATATCATATGCCCAATGGTACTTAGATTCAGGTTCGGTAGTAAGATATTTTACATAGAAAGACGTATAGGGTTGTCTTGTTAGGAAACATAAAATCAATACTTTAAAATGGAATTTACATTTGGCGAGTTACCAGTATTCCAAACAATTTAAATTGTCAATAGAAAAGTGCCTTAACAATATTATCGATACAGATTTTGTCGTACCGTTTCACAATTTTAAGTATTGGCAATAAATAATTGTACGAATTACAAATGCAAACAAAATATTGAATGGACTTCCTTCAGTGGAATTTTTAGAAAATATAATCTGCATCATACATATGCACTATTAGCACACGTATTTTTGCTCTTAAATCAAACTTTTCTGATCTTAAAATTAGGTATCGATCCTAGAAGTATCGTAGCCCTACATTATGTCGGCACACCGTAATATACTCATAAAATTATGAACTAAAAGGCTTAAATAAAAAACATTCAAAATAAAATATCTACAATCAACATTTCATTAATATTCAAAATGTCATTTGCACATATTTTTTAATAAAAATGATAATACTTTTTCCGATTTCCGGGGTTTAGAATCCCAGAAACACCTTTATTCATAATAGTTACTCCCGTTAAATAAACGTTTTCAACATCGATTTTCTATTCAATTTTTTTTTTCCACAGTTTCTAGCATATAAATATAGTTCCTCATTTTACTCCTGAAAATAAATTTATGAAAATGTGGTTTTAACAAGACCCTGGATCTCATCCCAAACCCATCTAAATAATCGACACTATATATAGTAAATCAATCTTTTTATGTAATTTTATCTTAGATTTTTCTCTGAAT
Organism: Symmerus nobilis; assembly: GCA_027564815.1. Lineage (NCBI taxonomy): Eukaryota > Metazoa > Arthropoda > Insecta > Diptera > Mycetophilidae > Symmerus > Symmerus nobilis. The sequence goes on from JANTOP010088462.1 coordinate 8,218, forward strand.
GTGGATACAGAATATAAAAAATATGGATTTTCTATCGATTTCAATAGAAATAGAGAAATGAAGGAAAAATTGACAGAATTTATGTCCCTCTATCATACAGAGTTTTCCTTTTATTTTCTTTTTTTTTTGTCAGGCTTGAATTTGCATTTAAAAAAGGAAAAATATTTTACATATATCTCCGACCGATTTGTTTATCGGCAGTGTAGCTCTAATCCCATTCTATGATACAACCTATAGTTTGAGATATTTAGTATACACTATGGTATACAGCCATCATAAATTCCAGTTTTACTGTATACACCATTTCCGTTATCGTCATCATGGTATTGTAACACTAAAAATAAGAAGAAAAAAACTCTATTTTAAATATATCTGATACTGAAATCGATTGTAAATGAAAATGAATGAAAAAGGATATATTGCCATTCGACGTCATTAATATTTTTATTTTATATTATGAGTATGGCTGGATGGCATTTATTTCTCACAGGAGGTTAGGATCTTTATGTTTACAGGCTGTTCATAGAAATACCTTTGTTTTTCCTTTTTGTTATGTGAATTTATAGGAAAGTGGAGGGTCTCTGAATTCATTTTGTCCGAAGACTCACAGAGTTATTTTAGTTAACCCCTAAATGTTTATTTCGTATGTAATATCTACAACTCTATACTGAGAAATGTCTATGCCAAATATTTTCTTTCTTGTCACACTAGCGAATTACCTGCCACTCACACTTATCAGAACCATTGACTTTCCTCCAATTTATATATTAACAGTAGCTTATTTGCGATATTATGATAAGAGTAGGTGGTATATTGTATAGTTATATTTGTCTACCTGTTTCTATACATAATTCCCTACACAGAATTTTATATTTAATATTCAATTTTTCTTTCTCTTATAAAAATAGCGCATAAATAGCCTTTGAAAACAAACAATTTTATCAATCAAACGGAAAGGTTTTAGAGAAACCTTAAAATTTTTTTGAATAACCATTTTCTCATTCCTCTAAAAGTTGAAATCTTTGTTTCGTAAAGCTCTTATCGGAAATATAAATAATGGTAGGAAAATAATTTTTTGGGGTCGGAGGGTTTACTTGAAACATAAATTTAACATCGAACAATTAGTAAGGACACTTTAAAAGATATTATTTGTATGAATTTATAAAGATGGCTTCGAAAAATTGCGTACGATAACATTATATTTCTTTCCGGTGGAGGAAGTAACTTAAGGGATGGGAGGATGTTATCTGATGTCTACGTAACATACAATTTTTTTACCGGGGTATGTCTACACAAATAGACTACCAAGACTCTACAACTAATAAATAAGTGAAAAGGGCGGAAAGGAATGTATAGAGTATAGACAAACTGCCTGAAACATTGAATATTAATTTTTTCTTTTTTCACGAATTTTGATATGAAAGTCCATTGGGACAAATTACAACTTATAGCAGTGGGGTGCAGTCTAATGTGCAGAAGGCGCAGAGCACACCTGGAATATCAACAAAACCAATTTTTATCGCTAGGGGAGAGTGGGGTGTTTAGACAAGGATTCGACATTTTGGCCTCTTGCTCAGGCTAGGATCAACATTTTGAATATCGGAAAAGTACACTAGAAAAGTACATCCTTAAGCTACATTTTCGCCATATAGACTTATTTGATATAATGCATGCCCACTGAACTGTAGACGATACCGCAGATCTATGCATGTTTGTCTAAACACCCCATGTACGGTTAAATATGTTTTGAATGATCGATCCAATGGCTGTAACTTGTGAATACAGTGAGTCGGAAATGATAACAAAGTTAACCCATTCTCTGCTGCTAAATCTAAAGCTTCAATGGATAGATGCCTATCATGATTATCAAGCAACAAAAGAATGGGTCTATTTTTTGAACAGCATGAATGTTGGATAAAATGTTGGATGTATTTTACAAACTCTGATTTTTGCATCCAACCTGAGCTGTTTGCAGCTCCAATGCACTCTGGCGATCCATTGTCATAAAAATAATCTCGCAATATCTGACGTTTGAAAATGAACATTGTAGGTATCGTATTACCTATTGCGTTAACCGCCAGAGCCATTGTTATCATTTCCCCTCGTTCAGCACAAGCTGCACTACCAAGTTGCCGAATACCCTTTTTAGAAATCACTTTAGGTGAATCTAGCACTGTACTCACGCCGGTCTCATCAATGTTGTAAATTTGTGTTGGAGTAAGCTATAAATCTCCAAGAACTTTATCCAACGCATTATAAAAATCGTGTACGGTTTTTCTGTTAAAGTTTAAAATTATATTATAACTTGTATTTTGAGGCTTTCTGAGCGATAAATCTTTGTGCCGATTCATAAAATTAGCAAACCAGTCACGACCGGCCTTCTGATTAGTATTCCAATTGCTTGGAAATTTTAGTTGTAATTTCATTACATATACATAAGACAAATGTCTCACTTCTGTTGGTGTTAAACCAAAGAATATATACATTCTTTGGTTTAACACCATTCTCATTTCCCCCTACATATTTCTAACTCAAATTATTTTATTTACGAACATTGAGCGATGTTGCTTATTTTTTTCCATCCCAATAATTTAAAATCGGTAAAATTGACGATTTTCTGCAAAAGCTTAAGTAAATTTCCGAAAGCTCATCAAAAGCTTTTAATTAAAATATTATTTCAGTAGGTGTGGAATCTGAATTTTCTCCCAATATTTAAGACAGTGCGTTCTCTATATTAATTTTATCAAACGAGTAAAAAATTAGGTTGTAAACTTAAAGCTTTCTTTAAGCTTACAGTGAATTGAAAAAGCTCATAGCAAAAATATCATATTTATCTAAATTCAATGAATCAAATAAAAATGGTATAAAAGGACTTTTTAATTAGAAGCTTTCAATGAGCTTTCGAGATTTTTAAAGTTTTATCTATCTTATCTATCTTATCTGGATAGAAAACGGATTTTAAACGTAAAAAATTAAGTTCGAATCTTAGAGCTTTCGTTGCGCTTTTAATAGTTCGAATAAGCTTTCAGCGAAAATTCCGTATTTTATTTAAATTTAATGAATGTGATAAAAATTTAATTCCAAATTATATAAAAAGATTATCTAAATTTTAAGCTTTTAATGAACTTTCGAGATTTGAAGCTTTGTTTTCGGAAAATTTGGAATGTCGTTAACAGATCATTATCTAGATAGAAATTAGGTTTTAAAACGTAAAAATAAGATTTGGAAAGTTAAGCTTTCAAGGAACGTTTCCGTTTTTGCAGAAGAGCTTTTGTACGAAAAGTTTAATTTTGATATTTTTATATTTCTCAACTAATTTATAAATCTCCTGCATCATTACATTTTTTTGGATCCGTAGAAAATTATCGGGAAATCGGGATGTTAAAATTTCTCTGTTTTTACGAGGTTTTACGATTTTTTTTTCTTAGGTAAATTACAACTTTTCCGAAATATTTAATTTTTGTATTTTTACCCCTCTCTCAAAGAAACTTTCAGCGCTTTTACATTTTTTTGCGTCCGAAGAAAATATTCGGTATCCACTCTAGTAAAAGCTCTAACATTTTATTAAGGAATCATAAAATTCTGCACACCTTACGGAAATATTGACCGCTCGCCACTGACTTATAGGTAACGCCTCTAATTGATAATTTTGACGATTTTGCATTTTATATCAATTCATTGGATTAATTAAATATTTTAAAATAAAGTTTCGAGTTTGAATGTTAAATCGCGACTTTTTATTTCATCATAAATAAATTTTGAAATAGTTTCTGTGAACTTTCTTTCTGGATCAAGCCCTGCTAAATAGTGCTGAGTTTTTCCTACAAATATTTGTTCAAGGAAGATAATTTTTCTTGAAAATCTCATTTTAAATGAATAAGATATGAAGACTATTTGATGAGGGAAAATAGCATTTTCCTGCCACATCTTCTTCCTCTTCATCTTACACAGTAAACCTCAAATATATATAACTACTAGGTAGGCGATAAACAATAAATGAGATAATGACGATGTGTATATATTTCAGTAATACACAAATTTACTGAGAAGTTTACTTTTCCCAAAAGAATACAATTTAAGGGGTTATACTACACTTTACATAGAGTAACCTGAACGCAGATTTTTTTTAGAGATCTCTTATATAAAGAAGGAGGTCCCCTTAAATCCGAAATATGACTTATATATAAATATTTGAACAGAAAATCCCAATTCATTTTCAGAGGCTCTGATTATAGACATTAGTTCCCCATAATAACTTTGTGCTTTGTGCTTTGTGCATTTTCTCGTGTGTACTGATCCTTCCTGTATAAATACCATCATTTTATACTTTATGGTAGCATTTTACCAACTATTCCATCTCCAATCTACAAAGGTTTACTTCCATACAATTATATATCATTTTATGAAAAAGTTATAAGATGTGAAGATATTGCTTCATAAGAAATATGTTAGTGAACGAATGTCACACTAAACGCTATCGCTATGCTACCTTATATTGATGCTATAATAAAAGGAGAACGTGTGTTTTAGTATTATGGAATACGTAATGATTAATTACGTTTACAAATTCACCGGTGTGTTAACGATTATATTATTTATTGAGTGCAAGGTTTTTTATGTCACCTTGCTACCGAAACGAAATGAAATATGAAAAATAAATGAGGATGAGAAATTAGAAAAGGAATAAGATTGTCATTTAAGCTATTGGAGAATTTTATTTCAGGATGAAAAATTCATGATTTATTATTTCAGGATATACTAACATTATAGTTTGTGATCATTAACATTAAAATTAAACCTTCCCTTAACCTTAACTGCTTATTTTAAATCCTCTTGCATTTGAAGACAACAGGGGAAACACAAGGAATGTCACAAAAAATTTACAATTGAGTTAAGATCGCCATTTAGTGGAAAAATGTCTATACATTATTAAAAACACGGAATCTCCCCGGAATTGATATTTTGTGACATTCCTTGTTTTTCCCCTGTGGTCTTCATTTGTGAATGACTTATTTAGTACAATTATATGGTATACGTACATAATTTTCTTAAATCAAAATTAGCAATATACTTTGGATAGGAGCCATATTCATATTACACCATTAAACTTAGATGGGTTTGAGTCATTCTTCAATTTCAGAGTAAAGATTGGATACAATCCTAACCTAAGCTAAATTGGTATTATATAATTAAATAATTAAAACAAAAATTTAATTTCGTTTTTCGATCTGGCTTTGATCCTTATGTGTTCACTCCCATACATTACTTATTCTATTATTGAAATTTGGTATAACATTTCCTTGAATATCCCAATTTCTTCGAAAATGAAGTCGATCACAAGTCCCATTTAAAACAGCTTTTCGAACCAGTACGGTTTAAACATTAAAGCCTTCAAGTGTATATTCGGCGCTAATTCTTTATGTTTTTTAAGCCATGCAATTTCCGAAAGGGGCATTGTTCCAGAAGACAGAGTGGAAGTTATTGATAAGTTTGCTGCACCTCAATCCATTCGGCAAATTGAACAGTTCGTGGGAATGGTTAATTACTACCACCGCTTCCGAACTGTTGACACCGATTTACGACCACTTAATTAAATTGGTTAAAATAAAGCCTAAAAACAAGACTAAAAAGGCCCTTAGAAGCGCCGTCATTTTAGTTCACTCTTGCAGTGACGCTTCAGATTTCGCAGTTCGTGCAATACTGCAACAATATCGAAACGGTACATGGGAGCCTCTCTCCTACTATTCGAAGAAATTGTTCCCGGCTGAAACAAGGTATTCCGCATTTGATCGTGAGCTGTTGGCGATGTATCTGGCAATTAAGCATTTTCGCTATTTTGTTGAAGGTAGAGAATTTACCTTGTTCACGGATCATAAGCCCCTCACAAGAGCTATCTCATCTAAATCGGAAAAAACCCCCAGGCAAGCAAGACACCTCGATTTCATTTGTCAATTTACAAATGACATTCGCCACATCAGTGGTAAAAATAACGTCGTCGCCGATTACCTCTCACGATTGAGTTGTAACGAAACATCGGCAATTGAGATGTCTTACGATATTGATATTTTAGGTAACTTACAGAGGGAGGATAAGGAACTTAAACAACTAATTGCGACGAGAAAACGGACATCTTCCAAAGTTACTTTGGAACTTATACATATACTGACCATTTGTCAAAGAAGTTCTACGGAAGCCCATTTTTGATAAACTCCACTCCTTATCTCATCCTGTCGTGAAAACATCACGTAATTGTATCTACAAGATATTTTTGGCCAGGAATGAATAAGGACATTAATCACTGGGCAAAAGCTTGTATGTCCTGCCAGAAATCTAAAGTTTTTCGACACACAAAGTCTGAACAAGAGAATATTAAAATTCCACACGGACGTTTCGAACATCTTCATTTAGATTTAATTGGCCCTTTACCACCATCAAATGGTTACACGTATATATTAACATTAACCATAACCGACAGGTTAACTAGATGGCCCAAAGCCTTTCCGATACGTGACATACTGGCCGAGACGGTAGCGAGAACTTTTCTAAGCCAATATGTTTCTCGTTTCGGCGTCCCCACTAGGATAACGACTGACCGCGGTATACAGTTTGAGTCTCGCTTATTTTCTTATTTTCCGAGCTCAGTAAACTTCTAGGAGTTCATCGCATCGCTACTACAGCCTATCATCCCCAATCTAATGGGATGATAGAGCGTTTTCATCGGCAGCTTAAAGCTTCTATCGTAGCGAGAGGAAATACTTCGCAGTGGAGCGATGAACTTCCTTTCGTCCTGTTAGGTATTCGTATTGCCGTTAGAGATGATCTTCAGTGTTCGCCAGCAGACCTAGTGTATGGACAGAACGTGAAGATCCCGGGCGAGTGTTTCGTACATTCACCCAACACTGACGCTAAACACGGTTCTCCATCGGATATAATTGATAAATTGCACAAGCTCATGCAGACATTGCAGGCTACGAATGCGAGGTCAAACTCGTCTACCCAGGTAGTGGTCTCCCGATTATGATGGACCATTCAAAGTTATCCGCCGATTTCGCAAACATTTTGTGGTGGAAGTTAATAACAAAAATACTTCGATCTGAACTGATCGATTAAAACCAGAATTTTTTATCAATACTGAACCTCTACCGAGCAACCCCAATTGCAAAAAGGATGAGTTTTGGAAAATAGATTTTTTTCCTTCTTTTTCTACTGGTCGTTAACACTGAGGGGGGAGTATTGAGGTGGTAAGTACATCGAGAGCTACCTGTACTTTCTTAATCAATTAGAAATATAATTAAACAATCGATAGAATTTGAATAATGTTAAAATAAAATTATATTAGTATAAGTAAATGATAGTTTAGAATTAATTAGATTTAATTAAGAATAATAGAATTAAGTAGATAAGCGTTTCGGGGAATAAGTTCATTTTTATAAAACTTCAAAAATTAATAAAATAAAGCGATAATTGTAACGCGACTAAATTCCCGAGTTGTTTTATTTAATTTAATTAATCTCGTTTGGTATTGCCGTTACATTAGGCATATATTAAAACATATCACATTATGTAGATGCTATCCACATAAGTTTACCATCGATAAATTGAATAAAATGAACGGACACAATATAATTAAGAGACAATCTTCTTGACAATTTCATTTAATTTACTATGTTTTATACTTTAATCTATAAAATATTAAAGTTAATGGAATGAACATAATATTTTCCCATTTCCGAATATCCTTGAAGAAAATGGGAATTTAAGCGAAAAGAAGTATGAGACTTTGTATATTGCCGCCCCATTCCTACGCCGATTCCTTCTTATTAAAAGGATCGATTGATATACTTTACCCGTATAGAGCCAAATTTACTGGCGATTGATTTGTATGAGAGTTAATTGAGCCGAGAAAAATAAAGAAAAATAGGGAGGCGAAACCATCCCACAATCTATTCATTGAAATGGATAGGGGATAAGATTTTTCTTTTTTATTTGATCGGGTTTGTTTCAAACATTTTGTCAATATTTGTATATCCGAATACTGACGAATTAGGAAAATAATGTGCCCTAGAAACAATTTTTCTTTTCTCTTTTCGACATTGAAGGTCAGTCGTATTGAACGTAAATTGCCTATCGATGATTGCCTTTATACCATTTGAAGCAAATAAAATGTATCTAAGTTTTTATATAGGGGATCTTGTCAAATAAGGGTTACCGTTTTATGTTTTAACAGAGCCGGCATAAATGTTTTTTTTGGTAAGTTTTGTAAATTAAAAATTTAAAATTATTTATACTGATTTGAACAAAATTAAGCAAATATTTTATTTTATTTACGTGAATTAATTTAATAATTATATAAATTTGCATAAATATATCCAAATAACAAAATTGAGGAAATTTTATTTTATTTTGATAGTTCTTCTGATAATTTGCAGGTCCCGCCATTCATATTATATTTTAGTAATGTCTATCAGTTGGTATTCCTTGCCATGATTATGATTGTTCTGATGGTTTTTCTCTTTTGATGCATTCCTTTCTAGTATTTTACCCATTTCATTTTATACCCGTTTTGGTCTTATTTTGGTAGTTTATGGTATTTATCAATTTTGTGTTTTTGCCGTATCGAACTATATTTTTATATATTGTTTCCAAGGGCACTTTAGGAGTTTAATTATCCCCACATAGATAAATTCCATTAAATATCGGATGAGGTAGACATAACTTTTCCCAGTTTGCTTTATTTATCTAGAAGTTGGTATATTTCAAGTAATATTGAATATGTCCCGATCGAATTTTCACCAAAATATTGATCGACAGGAAAAACTTAATGTTTAGCCGGCCGTTGTTTAATGAAAACTGAAAATTGTTTCTCGCGAAAATTCGCGCATTGATTATAGAATGAAAATTGGTTTCTTCCGTACTACTCACAACATCCACAAATATAATCATTTTCCCATCTGTTGATTCATTGTGAATAGGTATAACAAATAGGGGAAAATGAAAATGTGGAAATGTGAAAATCCTTCTCATCGGAAATTTTCTAGTTTTAATAATAATGTAGTAAAATTCAATAGTTCACATTGGTGAAATTTAATATAGAAATATTGCTCAAAACGTCCTACTGTATGTAATTCAATTCATTTTCAATATAGGATAATCGAGATAGCATATGGATAGGTACCCCATATTTTTCTTACCTAGGAGGTAACCTAAATAAAATAACCCAAAACTGAGAATACTTGATTTTCAAAAATTCTTCTTGAAAAATTTAGAAACGAAATTTAGCAAAATAATTTCGTTAAAATCGATCAAATTTATAAAATTTGGTAATTTTTAAGAAGGTTGAGAATGCAAAGCTAAATAAATAATGAAAGTTGAGTCAACAAATTTCATATAAATTCGAATATTTCAAAAATATCTGAAAATATCATAGAAATAATTTGGTAAATTAAGCAGAAAAATAGAATTGGGATTGGATTATGGGGTGTTTTCATCTAAGAATACCATCATCGAATATACCCTATTTCCTTATAAGACAAACTATACTAATGATGACATTATCTATATAGTTAGTGGAAATACTAAATCGATAAGTTGTTATAAATGTCACGTTTTCTACTTATGGCGTTCTGGTTAAAACCTAATTTAAACGACCTAATTATCTATCCTATACTTAAATTCAACAATTTCACGGTTCAAGACATCTTTTTATGTCTCTTCTTGAAACTGCAGTCTTTGTTAATAGACAATGACAACCGTATATCATGTAGTATATGGAAGTAATGTTTTATTATGCATTCTGTTCAGAAGATTTCAGTATACGGTAATTATTTTATAAGTTCATAGGGAAAGATATACAGAACCGTTTTTATTGATGCGAAATATTCACTATCTTACTAACTATTGATAGTAATGGAAAAAATGGTTGAAAATTATTCATAAATTTAAATACATCCCTTTTATAATTCATATAGTATTAAGAACATTTGGACTTATATTCAACCGTTTTTATGAGAATCTTCTGTATGCGCTAATGTTTTTGGAGGTATAGGTGTAGCATATATAAGACGTTAATATTATATTATAATATTTATTTTCTTCTCTTTATGCAGTTCTGAATGCATATATGGGATTAAGTATAACTTGACATCCTATTAAATGTATGTCACTGGAAAAGTGAAAAGCGGTGTACGTACGGTTGTTTATATCATCAAAATAATCCCAAACTATCTTATGTATTTAATATTATAAAATATAAAGAAATCTTTCGAAGCATTTTCCCATTAACATAAAAACATAGAAAATGTACGTGTTTTTTTTTTGAGGAAATAAAAGGAACGTGAATAGGTGTCGAAACTTTTTTTTATTCATTGTAAGATGAACTTTCTATAATGCTTTTGACATGAATTTATTTTCATAAATGTTACATTAAACTTTTTAATTGGATTTTTTTTTCTTCGGGTTTTATTCATATATCGACATCTCTTCAGATATCGTCCAAATGCCATTAAAGAATTACCCTGAAACTACACACTTAACTATAATTAAAAATTTATTAATTTTATGTTTCGTATAGCAATCATCCATATGGAAGATTTTTATTAAATTAGCAAGTAAAGCCCAACATTTACTATTTAAAATATTATCGTCATAGAGAAGAAAACTAATGCTTAGGTAATCTTTAATTCATGAAATTTCATACCGTTCGCACGTCAATCTAATTTTTTAAATTTTAGCAAATCTGTATTAGGTTTCAGGAAAACAATAGAGCCAAGGGTCGGCAACCTTTCAAGGCTGCGGGTCAAAACCAACCAAAATGTGAGTATTAAGAACACGTTTCGGGTCAGTGGTATTTTCATTTTTAAAACAGTCTTTTTTGGTGAATATGATTCCCCCCAAATCCTTCCCTGCTTAAATGCGGGATAAAATTATTAAAGTGGCGTGCGGTCAACGTCTCCATAAGATGTGAAGAATTTGTGTGTGAAGATTTAAAAAAATCTTAAAAATGTAAAAACGCAGAAAGTTGCTTTGACCGTTAGGTGAAAATACAAAAATTAAATAATTCGGAATATTTATATATATTGTCTTTATTAAAACAGTAAATTTACAAATTTAAGGAGATTTGCATTATACAATCAACATTAAGTGTCCAGTTAAATATACATAACTTTACAAACTACTGTTATACATTAGATTGGATTATAATTTTTCACAGTTAGCGTTAAATGGTGCTATGATAATAAATGGTAGTTAGAAGAAAAACTTTACGAGTAAAGAAAAAAACTTCATATGATGATTTTTTAAAACTTAATCTATAAAACCTATGTATCTTAAACTTAATACTACTATGTAGAGATGCAAAGTTAAGTTACTTTTCGGATCCGAGTACTCGGATCCGTTTAACTATAAGTACTCGTTGTATTAGATTTGTACTGTTGTATTAGATTTGTACCGTTGTATTGTATTAGATACCGGTACTTATATGCACCGTTGCTACTTTATTCTACATGTCAATTAACACACGGTATTTTATATCGGTAGATAGAGTACTCAAATATGGGACCTTGGTATTATAGTGATTCGTGTGAGCACATTTTATTTGGTACCGAGAACTCAAATACTTGTATATAGAAAAAATAAACAAATGTTTGCCTTGTGTACGCGAATCTATTTTATTCTTACATGTGTATGTATAGTAAAATTTTTTATTCGTGTAGAATAAAGAATCGTTTATATACTTCGCTTCGTATCCATAAAGTAAAATACAT